>JAOPTO010000588.1:0-79003 GCA_033822845.1 Tetrapedia diversipes | reverse complement strand
TGGCCTCCGAATAGCAGCCGGTGTTAGACGAAAACTAACGTTCTTTCGGGCTCTATGAATTCGAGCTTGCGAGGGAAGACAAGAATCCGATATCGGAGGGAGAGAACGAAGCTTACTCGGGGAAGGGATCTTAAAAAATTGACGCCGCGGCTCGTCCCGGCATCGTTTTATCGGCGCAACGGGCTACTAAACGTACCATTTTATTAGGTCGTTCGCGCTGCAAATACTGGCTACGGTTCTGTAGCCGTGCACAAATCTCGATGGCGAGACCGACACGTTGAAACCGGGGAACAAACCTCCGTTGCACCGTGCAAATTGTCCGCGAAAAAAGAGAATCGTGCGTACGTGTCGATTTAAAATTATGAATGTGTGGCGCATAATGCACAAACGAAATACGAAGTGGAGGAAAAACGTGCCCGAATTCGAGTACTCGGGCCCCGGGTGTAATAAAGGAATTAGATATGATTCGAGGCCCGATGCAGTTCGAGAAAACCTTTATCTCCTTCTCTTATTTCCCCCAATCTTTGAAGATGACGAGGAGGTAGGCCAGCGAGGTGGATTTTAGGCTGAGACATTTCGAGTCTCAAAGTGTGATACCTGGTCGTGCGATGTTTAAACTAAACATTATAGACAATAAAGTAATATATGGTTAATTGTTACTGACCCCTTATTTCCACTACATTCAATATACTACGAGTATTTCAGAAGAATTGTTTGTCGAGAAATCAAAGAATCTTCAATGCAAAGTTCAGGAAGAAGAGATTTATCGACAAGTCGAAGAGCTTAATTGGGGAGAGCAGTCTTTAAAACAAACGAAACTCTTCGAACAAGCAAAAGATGCGGGTCTGCATTCAGATTTGATCGTCCTTTAGAATTCGTCTCTTTCTACCCTGACAATCGGGGGTAACTTTAACAAATATGTTTAACGATTCTTCTCGTTTATAAGCTCAGCAAAACGAAGAATCGAACTAAATGTTCTGTTAAATTTTTAATAGACCCTTCTGGAAATGAAATAATCCCTAAAAAGAACTTCATAAAAGAAACGAACCCTGATATAATGTTATCATATTATACTAAGACATCGACAATATTACAAATATTGCCTAATGTTCATTTAATCTTTATTCGCGACACGATAAAAGCGACATAAAAATTAAGAGGGCGTATTTTAATCAAACGTCTCTCCTTTCCATTCTAGACGTACCTTTTACTTTAGAAAGGGAGCTGGATCGCATTACACGGAATGAACCAAGATGCAAGCGGAGTTGGGTAAGACGCACCAAGAATCCGCGGAAACGGCGCTTTTTGCTCTCCCCGAAATAGTGGGAACGGCTGGCAAAGATGCACGCCTATGCGCGAACGTACATAGGCGGAGGGTGTATCGGCTTCGTCGAGCACACCGGAAATATTGCATCTGAACTCCGGCAAAGTTTGCAAGCGAAATACGCCGGGTTACATTAAAACGTTGCCGTGGATATGGGTGCAAGTTTTGAGCATTTGACGCGGATTCCGCGCGAGTATCGAGGCACACACACACGAATTCACCGAAACCACTGTATGTATCACATAGGTATACAGCGTCCGGATGCATATTTTTGAGAGGATGTAAAATCGGGTCTATGCCGTGTAACGAAACATTGTTATGCAACAAACTTCGATGCATAACACCTTCCCTCCAATTGTGTTGTATAACAAAGTTGTTACCGGATGATATTCCTTTTTTCAAGAAGTTTCACAATTTTGTTATGTAACACATTTTGCTTATTATTAGATTTGACTTAGCTTCGTTAGAAGGTTGCAAGCAAATGTACTTGTATCGATTTCATCCTTTTATTGTCTATGAATGTTATCGAATATACTATTATTTTGATTACAGTAGAACATTGTAACATTGTTTGTTTTATCATAAAATTCGTATCTGTATTTAACCTTTTTGAACTGTTCAACCAACGTGTTCACTGTTCATTTGGAACAGTCGGGTAAAAGCTACCGCGTATAACTTCCATTTATTCATCATTCATGAATAGCAATTAACAAGTTCATACGTTATCCTTGAACATCGAGTAAACCCCATTTATTCGTTGCTCGAAACAACTTCTCCCCAACGTTGATGCATACACATCGTAAGTTCTTTCTTCTCTCTGGTTCGCGCGTATGGATCGATAGCCACGCGTGTATCGGCGTGCCGCGACACGAACCCGAGGATCCCGTTGTTTTCGAAACTCCTGGCATGCTTTCGGCTGCCAGAGGTTCGTAAATCCGTCAGAGGACCCCCATTTTCTCCAGGAGTTCTCGAAAAACGTCGGGAAGAATATGTCGGTCGGCATCCGTTTCCCTACGTGCCGTTGCTATCGATGCTATCTAACTCGTTCCCTGGGAATCCGTAAAGTTTCGCGTCGATTTCACCCGTGTCCCAATGTCGACGTCGTCGTCCTCGTCGTTGTCGTCGTCTACCTTCTCCTCTTCCACTCTGTGGCCGTCATCTCGCGTTGGTTCCTTGCCCCTGTTCGAGATTCAACGGGTGTGAACCGGCATACCGACGACTTTTGCCTCCCCCCTCCGCCCCCTCGCGCCCTGAAAATGAGTCATTCTCGTCCCGACGCGACGACGTCCGCGTCGACGGGAATGCAGAATATATCGTCGATCAGATAGGTGAAATGGAGTTTCACGTTGACGAGGATCGCAGAGACGCGCCACGATTTCTACGACTTCGACCGGGGGGGGTTAGGTTTCATGGAGGATGATTTGCGTCCCGAGAACCGTTCCGAGGAGACACGTCGGCCACGTAGGGCGAACGCCGTCCCTTTATGCGTTCGGATGAGCTTGGATAATAAATGTTGGATATGTTACAGGGCCGACAGTAAAAATCGCGCGAGCTAGGGCAGACTTGTCGGTCTGCACCGTTGAACTCGTTAATTTGCATAATTCGGCGTGCTCGGGAGTTGTCTTGGGTGAAAAATGCTGGAATAGAAGTTCTCGATCTCAAACGCTTTCTATTCAAACTTTATCCGAAGAACGATTCTTTTAAACCTTTGGGATTTCACTTTATCGCAACAGCTCGAACGCTTCCGGTATTTATCGAATTTTCACCACCTTTCTCCCGTCATGTTTCAGCGGAAACGGTTACGGCAAATTACAATTTCACGCGTATCCTACGCTAGCTGCAAACTATTCGATGTTTGCACGTTCCTCGTCTACAAACATCCATCCATCTGTGTACCATAATAACGAATGCGGAATTGTTTTGAATCGCGCGCGGCTCTTCGTAACAACGAAAATATAGAGGAAGAGGCGCAAAAATACCGTTAGAAGGGCAGAGGAAAATTTCGTTTGTTTTTTACAAATATCCGTGTACCGACGAAATTTCCTGTCGCGCCACCGGAAACTCGCCGCCTCGCGTGTGTGCGCGTCAATTTACCGGAGCTCGCGCGCGAGCGATGATACCGGTGAGTTCGAAAAATTGATTCGTCAAACAGACGCGCGTCGCTTTGAAGCGGGTGTCGGCGCGCACGCGTGTCAGCGATTTTAATAGCTTCCGATTTCAAAGACGCTGCAAGGAAGCACGTAGTGTCTCGGAGGTAGCTGAAAATTCAGTTATGAACGGCTCTCGAGGGTGCGCGCGCGCGGCCGCTTGACGAGAGGTCCGGCTTTTTCACGGATGATATCCAGCTTTGAAGTTTCCCAGAAGGATATCCTACCATAGCAATTAAAGCGAAACTTTTTATCGTTAGCCGGGCTCGTCCTTCTCTTTCACTTTCTCTGTGTCTCCTCCTCTCTCTCTGTCTCTGTCTCTGTCTCTCTCACCCCTTGGGTTGACTACGGGGGCTCAAACGAAGAACTTCGGCGCCGCAGATTCTCTTTTCTGCCGCTGTGAATGGCTCGAAATCCGTTTGTTCGCGTTTCAATTACGCGATAATAGGAGCCTCCTCTACTTCACGGAACTTGCCGAACAATACACTGCTCTGGCGCACAAGCGGCAGAGGGTAGTATCGGTGCTAACATGGCAAACTTGTCTCTTAAAATTAATACAGATCCGATACATGATGTTGTTTCAAATGTATTTACTCATACGAGGGATATATTAACGTTTAGCCGACCGAATGGGGAGGTCTCCCATTTTTTTCTCGACAGAGCGCTGTCATTGATTCTATTTGGTTTTGATATTAGTTGGTCTTGAACTAGTATTATTCAAAGTTCATCAAATGCATTTTCTATTTCTCCAAAGTACAATTTTTAATAAATTCAACGCTAACTCAAGATCAACTAATAGCTGAAGTACAAATTATAGTTAATAAGTTAAAAATTGAAGAAAAAATCAGAGATTTCCTTATTGGCTAGGTGTTGCACAAATATGTTGCCGGAGAATATTATAAATTTATTTTCATACGTAGGTATTTGGATTGCTTTAAATACATTTCAATGTACGTTTTATTCTTTTTAGAAGGAAAATTAAAAATATCGATGGTATTTTTTTTTTTATAGCAAAAAAATGACTCCACTGTTTCATCGTCTTTCTAAAATAAACCTTTTATGTATCTTTTGTATAAAAGAGAACATTTCTTTCGTATACGTTTTAACTCAATTTAAATCACCTTCCTCTGTAGACAAAGAGATGAAACATTTTGTATTTTTAACCGGAAACGGTACGTCCATTTGAAATTTCTTGGTACACGCGTAAGAATATTTTTTGTACGGATTAGCATTCGATATTTATCGACTGCTGCACTCTGTTTTAGTTTCCTCGACGTTGAATTTTGTTTCGTTTTATTAAATCTGTACGGTTTCCTCGGGAAGCGGAGAAACTTTAAATATTCGAGTAAGTGTTTCGCGATTGCCTGATAACTAGCTTCAGCAGCGAGATTGGAAAAGTAGAACCATTTTCGTCGAACTTTTCAGGTATCATACCGGGGTATGCATGAGTATACAGTTTTCAGTAAACACGTTTTCGTGAAATAAAGTGTTCGATCAAGTTATACCGATCAAATTAAAGAAAATAACGTGCATGTTACAACGTAAACATAAAGATACCCGAATACAATTTCGCACGAGTCGACGAAATCCGTGATTACAATTCCAATGACGATTAATTTATTCAAATTTCGCGTGCCTCATTATCGTTCACACGGCTCGATAATTGCGAATAATTGAATTGGAAAACAGGGAACCGTACTTACAAGAATTTCAATCCCTCCAAATCGCTCTCCTGTATCGGCGAGCCTACAATTACCCTTTCATAGCGATTCATACATCGCACCCGATCGACTGTCCCCTTTATTTCTCGTTATTCGTTTCCCCGTCACACTTCCGTGTCCACGATCGCACGCACGTCCCCCTCTGCTTCCGTTCGATCGAGCCATCCACCATTTATGAAATCGTTTCACAACAAACGTGATACGCGCAAAAAACTAACGTCAACAACTCGTCCCTCTCCATTTCCTGCTGCACACCGTTCCCTATCCCCAGCCCTGGTTCCCAGAGCACTAAACATCGCAATCTTCGACTGCTTCCCTGCAAACAGGAAGAAAGTTTCGGTATCAAAACGCTTCCGCAGTCGGGCGGAATATCCGCGATGCGGCGAACTGGTAACCCCCGCCGCTTAATCCCGTCCGATTTTCCTCGATCCGCTTTTAAATTCGACCAACCCCTTTCTTCCCCCTCGCGTTATCTGTCCCCCCTCCTCCATCGCCACCCTGCCCCACGACCCGGTTCTTCCGGAGAACGGCTCCAGGGAGGGAGGAGAGGAGAGCATTTCGAATCTTCCACGGTGTATACAGCAGCGTGGCGAATCTTGCCGAGGCGAAAGACAAACAGGCTTCGCGATCCGTTTGTTCTGCGGCGCGCGAGCTGCAATCCGAACCGAACGGGTAACGGATGACGAACGGCCGTACGAGGCGAGACACATTGCTATCACGATAGAATGCTCAAACGGAAATTGAAATTTTGACGGGGGAACAGGACAGAAAGGGCGGCCTGTCCCGTTGCACGCGGGGGCTCACAGACGCACATAAGACCGTATGTCACGGGCCGATGCGACGTCTCGAACACGTCCCGTGCCAATAACTTATTCTCAATGATGCGTATCGTCTATCTTTACCCGGACACACCGGCCCGATTTATGGCGCTGACAATATCTGAATTTACTAGACACGGAGCGGGAGCAGCTGGGGCGAAAGGGGCACGAAATGGGAACAAATGAGTGTACGGGAGAGATGGGCCGGCGGAGGGCCAGGAGGGAACAGCGGAAGTGAGGAACGAGAGGAACGGTAGCAACGATGGAAGTGAAAAGTTTTGGAAAGGTGAGCAGATTCGAAATGGGAAGCATCTTATTCTGGGTTCTTCTTGGGGAATCGTGAAATTGGTTAGTTTGGTTCAGTTTGATTACCTGTTCTGAATTTTTGAAGATAATTATGAATCGTTTTGATATAAAGGGAATATCAAAGGTAAAGATTACTTTACTAAAAATGTAGACTTCGGTTGTTTGATATTAGTTACTACTTAAT
The DNA here is from genome assembly GCA_033822845.1 of Tetrapedia diversipes. Lineage (NCBI taxonomy): Eukaryota > Metazoa > Arthropoda > Insecta > Hymenoptera > Apidae > Tetrapedia > Tetrapedia diversipes. Next base: position 72,503 of record JAOPTO010000588.1, on the reverse strand, counting down.
AATTAACGCAATAATAATGGATAATAATGTATAAGTATAATGTAATAATTATTAACGTATTGGAAAGATCCGTGTGACATTATTTCCTAAGATTTTTACGATAAATATTTGACGTAAAGATTTATATTGTTAAGCTTTAGTGGATGGAAAACGAAAAGGGAATAAGTAAGCGTATAAGAAAAGAAGTATTAAGGGACAGAATAATGGAAATGGAAATGTAAAGAGAAAGAAGCAGCGACAAGATAGAGGTAAAGAATTCGGAGAAGATGAGTAAATGTAAAATAAGTAGGAGTCCCTTTTATTCCCCTTGGGGGACGGAAGACGTGGAAGAGAAAAGAAAAATATAGGAAAGAAGTATGAGAAGGATGGAAGGATAAATAGGGGAAGAATGGAGATAAAGGGGGTTGAAAGGGAAGAAAAGAAGAATACGGTGGAGGGGAAATAAAATGGAAATCCCAGGAATTTCGAACCGTTTGCTAAATGGTAATCGAACACAGTAGTCTAATCTCTTTCCCGAAAATATGGCCGACAGAAATACGGCTCCTGTTCGGTTGTTAAGTGATTTTATGCTCTTGGCCCGTTGTGTGCATACGTGCACACCTGGAGTACCGTATGCAGTTTTATCGATTTCTGTACGCTCTGGTTTCACATATTTCATAGGGATAGTAGTTTCATTTAATTGAAAGGGTAAACGTATTGTTCCCAGATACCTGAAAATATTTAATTTAGATTATCTACGGTAGTGGACAGTGCAATGCATGTACATAGTAATACATAATGTATAATACTATTATGTAATATATAATAGTAATATACATAGAACAAGGGAGATTTTGTTTATTAGAAATTTTATCCAAATGTACAAACGTAGGTGACGTAGTGCTTAAAGTGTTAAGGGTGTATTTTATTCGTCAAATAATGTGAATTTGTTGTAAATGATATGCTTTTACCCTTTGATATTAAATAATGTACCTAATTTACAAAGTATAAATATACTCTGGTTATTGAGGTTCGTTGTATGATTTAAAAAGGTATCGGTATAATTTTGTTTTAACTTAACAATTTACTGTTACAATTTTTCTACACATGTTTTCTCTTGTAATACGTATAAACATTCGTTTCTCGAATACGAAATGTCACTGCAACGAATCTGCATTACGATATTATGGTCTATAAACTCTTATAAACTTCTCAGGCGATATAATTTAGCAATTTCAACGCGATAGCTCTCGCTTCATTAAACGCAGAATAGGAAAACGTGATGGGAGGAAATGGAAGGGATTTTATTTCTTAAAAAATTGAAATTGTATTATACATCGACAGGGGGATAAACTCGTGTTTAATTAAAAGCAGAGGTCTTACTCGCCCCTGTTTCCCGGTTCTATAAGCTTCGATTAAAACCTTTGGAAATTAAATGCGTCAAAACACGAAGCACTTCTCGAGATGAAGCGCTCCTTAATTGTCTTCCCGACGATCGACGATATTCGTTCATGACCTAGTGATTCACACCGGGATCCACGTATCCAGGCTCTCAATCAAATTTAATATTCTCCCCGCGGCTCGTTATTCATGGAACGCGTTCAATCAAACGAATACAAATAACGGTCGCCACACGGAGCACAATTTTGCATTGCAATTATCTGAAAATTCAATTATGTTTACAAACAGCATTTAACATCTGACTGGAATGTAGTCGATCCACGTATCGATTTGAGAAAGTGTTCGATTGTTAAAAATTTGGAAAGCATCGCACAATTATAACATTAACCCTTGCCAATGGATTTAGGGTTTTTTTTTATAAATCGCGTTATAAATTATCTTGATTGTATTCTCGAAATTGTAACATTGTACTCCACAAGCAAGGTTAGCTTTACAAATTTTTAAACTCGAAGAATTAAATGGTCGTATAATGTGAATTTTCGTAACATTTAATATTTATCAGTAAATTGACAAGTAAATAATATCAACAAACTTTAAGCTGTTTAATTTTAGAATTTTGCACTTGGAAATCATAAGTAACAATTTACAAAATTTATCATAATATTCATGCGATAAATATTTAACTCTATACTTTTTTTTTTCTCCAATTGTTTCTGAGTTTAACTGGCAATTTTAGTTCCTCGATTGTCCAATTATCCGAATTTCTTACCGATACGAGTTCACCTCGCTGATAATAAACATTCCAACCAGTTGGCGCGAATTACGTAACATCCTGTCGACATCGCATGAAATTCAAACAGTAAAAGCGAGGAAAGATTATATTCTACTCACTCTCGGTGAAAGAGTACTCAGCTCTGAAGCCTCTCGAGTCACGGGACGACGTGATGCCGTTAAACTCCAAGGAAAGCCGTGGTCCGTTGCTCATGATAGGCCGTGACGGTTTCCCGTCGCAAAACGAATCTATTTTCTCCTTCTTCCCGTCTATGTACACGTACGCCATTAACGAGTCCACGCCCTCGCATCTGAAATTGCGGAACAGAAAAAAGAACGAGGAATGCAATATGGCCGTGAAACAAGTCGTTCCTTATCGTTCGCGAGATCACGAGGATCTCCTTTCCGTTTTAGCGAGCGCGGCCGCGCTGAATTGCGGGGCCGCTTTAATGAATGCGTGTAACATACATCATCGGGGAAGCGGCGATAACGCTCATTATCATCGTTTCGATTAGCGTAATTGGGTAAATTGTGTGCGAGACGGAACGACCGCGAGGGACACACGCGGTTCTTGTTTTCGTAGACCGGAAGAACAATATACGAGTAAATTAGCATCGTAAAATTAGCGCCGAACAAACGCTGCGAATTGTGTTTGTAGATTTTGTTAACGTCACGCTCCAAGAGAATAATTCAGCGCGTATTTTACGCTCACTTTAATTATCGTGCACAATGAACGGTTCACGGATGATTCTGCTGTTTAAGCTTATTGTTGATTTCAGGTTTATACGTAACGGCGGCGACTTCTTGGTACGTTCGCGTGAATCGATTGAAACGTGCTATCTCTAAGTGTTGGTCGCACGTTTGACAATAATTGTTTCGAAGTGGGTGAAAGATGACTGTTCGAATGTGATTGTTGAGAGGATTAATTAAATTGTTATTTAATTATAATTATAATAATAATTATAATTATAAAATTATTATATTAAAATTATTATTAAAATAATAATTATATAATAATAAATGTTATTTAATTGCAATTAGTCACTTTGTTATTTGTTCATTGCTGTGTAGTTTATAACTTATAGTTTTTGAGATATTACATACACATATACATTTTTGTTTTATACTTATGTCTCCATATTTTTATTTGTATATAAAAGAATTCATACCCCTAAATAAATAAATAAATTTAGCGTCATTAGATAAGACGTTGTTTTGCAAGTTTCCGTGAATTTTGTTCTTTACTTCAAAGTAATTTTCATGGTATCATTGTATGTAACACAAATATTCACGTTATGATTTGTACATTACAAAATGGTTGCATATAAATTTCCTGGTAAATATCCTTTCTTTCGCAACAATGTGCTCATTGTTTGCAGTATTTATTCGGTATGTAGATCGTATATAAGTTTGTAAGTTAGAAAGATCATGCTTACGAGAACGAATTCAAAAATATTATGGTCATGTTTAAATACACGATTGCATATGTTTAAACTAGTTGTTCGAAACCTTTCCTCCATTAAGATAAATATATAAAAGTGCGTTATTAATTCTTCTATAACTGAAAAATAATTTTAATTATTTTGATGAAACGTTATCTATACTAATAACGGGTTTGCTTCTCAGCTGATTTTTCATTTATTTTAAAGATTAACAAAATAAAAGCGTTATTTCAATTTGTAACAATAGAAATTATAAAATAGTATCCTTGAAGATACTGAATTTATAATTAAACGAAACTTCTGTAATATTAGTAAGTCTTTATTTATTTTCGAAATGTGTTTTTAATATAAATGTGACTACCTGTTAAAAAAATAATAATTACTTTCCACAATATTCATAAAGCGTGTTACCAGTTGACAGCTTAACACAACGAAATTTTCATTCACTATACGTAATTCCGTTTCGACTGATTGAAGCTGATGGAATTAAAAATTTTAATTAGATCTTGGATTCTCAGCAATGTATTGTAAACTCATGTACACTGGGTTCGAACAGATCTGATCGGTAATGGGTTTTAGTACTTGTGGCAACGGCTTTCCCAAAATTAGGAACATGGGCAAGCATCCTGAATTGCATGCTTCACGTTACACGAGATACTATGTTGCGGATGATGGTTAGGCGTGCAGGAAAATTTATGCTTTGCTTTCGTATGCAATAGTGTTCGAAAAGTTTCTCGATCTACGTGTTGTGCGACAATTATTAAAGCAAAAACACGTCCAAGCTTCGATTATTCCTATTCCTAATTGTGATGTGTTTAGACTTAATTATGACGTGTTTAGATTCCAAACAGTGTTCCGAATATTAAACACCTATGGTTGGTTAGTACTCGTAGGGTATACCGGTCGATGTGTACGCTATACTGAATCGAAACGAAGCATAAAAATAATTATTACCAAATTTATTGGGTTCGTCGCTAACAAACACGGAAGAATCGTATATTATACGGTAAACGTGCATGCTTGACTAACATTAAATTTATAGCAGAGTTTTAAAATATCGGGCGCTCTTCAAAATATTTCCTACTTATTGCCGCGCGCGGATTTGTCAAATAGGTGCCTTTATGAACGATAATTCAGAAGTTCGTGTATTATTCATAATACGTGCATTTTCGCGTAATAAATTTTTTAAATTCCGAACATAACTCTTTCTAACCGGTTAAAAGATCTGTGAAATATTGGCAATAATGAATCAAAGCGAATGTATCGAACGGAAGCACTCAAGCTGGAACGAACGAAGTAAACGACAGATACGATCCTATCAAGCTATCATTAGAAGCAAAATCTTTTATAATTTTCGATTTCAGCATAAAAATTCTCGCATAGATTCGTATCCTATTTGTATCGAAATATTTCAGTCTTAATCAATTTCGATTCAACTGCATCGATTCATGGCGGATGATTAAAATTTTAGAAAGAGAACGGATCTGCACGGATGTTTAATTGATAAAATCCGATCTTTTTCGTTCGATCTTTTTCGTTCGGGAATACGCGGCGGCGCACGGGACGGAAGTTCCGATTTTCAAGAGAAACACTCACACCTTCGCGCTGGGAACAACCGTAAACCGGTGTAATATTTTAAAGTACTCCGTTGGAGCGCAGTATACAAATTGCTTTTCGATACGCAGCCGAAACAGGCCGGTAGCGTTGTTCGATCGATCTTTTTCATATGCATTGCCAATGCCTAGCTTTCTCTCTCTACCTCTCTCTACCTCTCTCTCTCTCTTTCTCTCCACGCTTCCCTTGCATTCGCATAAATACAGGCGGTCTATCGTAAAACGTGGACATCGCTTTAGGGGTTGACTCTCAACGCAAACCGAAAAAAACAAATAAATAGGTATTGTAGTTCAGTTTATTCCTACATTGCCTATCGTGCATTATGTAATTTTGGGAGAATATGAATATTTTTACCATGTTCCTTCATTCCAACTTGTAATAATGTGGCATTCGTAGATTACTCTACATCTAGACCATTTAGTAGATAGTTAGCATCAGTGTCAATGTTTACCGTTAAGAGGGTTTAAATGAGTTCTTCACCTTTAGCTTTAATACGATTCATGTATTTAGAATATTACGCAATGATGTTAGAATTTGAATACAGAAATATTACGAAACAAAAATCAACCGAAAAACTAGCTTTCTCTTAAAGTACTTTCTTCCAAGGGTTTCTTCCAAGAAACCAAGCCACATCTGGCAATTTAGAAAATAAGGAAACGTTTAGATACAGAAGAAAACATCTAAAGAACCTGGACAGGGTCGTAAGAATTTCGACCACTGTGTTTGCCAATTTCATGACAATGATCGTGAAGTTCGGTTAGAGTTGCACCTTCCTCGTGTCATATAATAAAGAATCAAACTATTTTAAATAAGAGTTTATTTTATTTAGTACTTTCATTTTAGTTTTTCTATTTTATTAATTTTTTTATAAACCCCATTTCCAATAAATGATAATTCACAATTTGCGATATGTATATTTGTGATTACAAAAACTTAATCTTGTCGAACATTATCCCACCTCCAGATCGGTGCAAGAAGAATGATCAACAAATTTACATTAATTATCTTTATTTCTCTCAATTTATCGGGTCTCACAGGCTTTTCGAAGTTCCTCCGACCGTTTCCTTCCGACGTTCCCCGTAAACTAACCATCGATTGGACTTAATCAGGCTGGCCAAATATTTGCACGATGGCTTCCAGGACTCGCAATAATGAAGCGTCTAGGAAAATCGCGTCGCGTAGCGGCTGTTTAATATTAATATATCGTCGAACACAATCGGCGGGTTCGTTAAACTGAAACGGTCGGATACGTAACGAAACTGGCAGGCAGGGATCTGAGCCGTGGCTCCTAGAAGCCACTAAATTTTCGCCCGGATCGCTGAACCGGCTATAATAAGTACGAATGTTGCGCAACGCCGGGGTCCGCCCGGCAAAAAACGACGATACAAAAGATCTATAACTTCTTTCGTAGAGAAACGGAGGATTTATCGCGCCGTTAAAAGGAGTGTATTCAAAGATATATGTCGCGAAATATCCTCCCAGTTTTTTCCGTCATTCCTCTTTAACGATACGATTTGTATGCGCGAAACGAACGTCGGGGATAGATTAATCCTGGCACTTCCTGAGGGAGAGATTCGCCGAAGTGGAGAAATTTTAATTACAATTACGTATTTCTTTTTTGTTTCAAAAATTCTCGACAACGTTATGTGTTATCCTATATATATATTTTTTAAAGTTTGATATTCAGGAATTATCGTTGTTACGTGTGAGTAAGCTGCTTAAAAATTCTGAAAAAATTGTTTATTACCATGTGCATGTTACAGTTTGATATTATGAAGTTAATCTTGCTATATGCTACATTTGTTGTACTTAATTATATTTTTGAATACTTATTTTTAAACCTTTTGTACTTAAAACGTCCAGCAGTAGGATTAAAGAACTCGTGTTACTGAAAACACAATGAACTGTATCGTAAGAATTATAATGCAATATTTGTGAATGAGGGTCAAATTTTTGATTGCAAAAAAATATGATTTTTGTGCCGTGTATAGAATACTCGAGAGTTATAAGGCTTTGTTTCAGAAGCAATCTCTTTTTGAATAAACGTGTAACGAGAAGCGTAGCTTCCACTTGACAACTCAGAGATCACGAGGTCTAGCTTAATAATACTAGCTCGTTAAATTAAAGCTAACTAATCGAGATAATTCCGTTGCTGAGTTGAACCTTTTCGCTGGCTCTCCTCTCTATTTTTCCACCGGTAATATGTTTCTTCGGCAACCTCGTCAATCCTGCTTGATTCGTATCAATGTCACTGATACCGGGGAACAATGACATGCTCGCGATTGCACGCGATTTCATCTCGTCTATACTCCTCGAGGAGAAAATTCGTGATAATAACGGACGGATGCAGGCTGGAGGAAAAAGGTCACGTGCTCGAGAGCGTCGAGCTCGTTTTTCTTAACGAACAAGCGGCGCCGCGGTGCTCGTCTGCCGATAAATATCTGCTGTGAAACACAACGAACCTTTGATTATTCCATTTATTTGTAATCTGAAATTATATATACATTCAACCTGTATCCACCTACAGTAACACGATATATTAAAGTTGTAAAACGTGTTTGAAAAGGAAAATAAACGAATATAATCTAGTAACAAATCATAAGAACACAGTAACTCACGAAATCGATCAAACAGCTTCTTTTATTGCACGTTTTCTTTTAAGTCAATTAGTTACTTATATTTACTCATCCTTATTATTATATAAACAGATTATAAATAATAGAACGAAGTTATCAAAAGTTACTCCTCTTATTTTACCGAAACATAAATCGACAGGTATTAATTAATTAAGAAAATTCGAAACGTGTCCAAAGGGACTTTCTCCGGAAGGATAATTAAACATCAGATTTATGAAGAAAGATTCTAGAATTAAGTAGGCTCTTTTATTTTCTTAGAGGACTAGTTAACAAATATTCATTAGCAAAAATTTTCACTGTGCTTTTGGCAATCGACCCTTTAATTAAATTATTATTAACCCTTTGCACTCGATAGCTGACTGTTAGTCGTCTAATGATACTAACTTTAAAAATGTTCAAAATTGAAATATTTGCTAAGATTCGCTTATATTAAACGCCATTTAGTTTGGTTAAGTGATATACTAAATTCTCAAATATGACTCTTTAACCTCTGAGTCTGACTGATAAACAAATTAACTAAAGTCTGAAAATTTACGAAACTATCATTTTGTGACTAACAATCACCCCGGGAGCGCAAAAGGGTTAAAGAAAAGTTGAGCGTACTGATACACGTGTCCCTCAATTCTTCGTTGTACAACGTATACCCCCAGGTTAAAAAGCAGGAAGGAACCGGATGAAAGGAAAATTTCCTTGCCCCTTCGAGAACGTCACGTGCTCTCTCTTTCCGTTCGTCTGGTCGAATCGTTTCTCGTTCGCTTTCGTATGTGCTTATCCACGGTTCCCCAGTACGTGGGCGGACACGCGTCAGCGGCGCGTGTGGCGTGAAACATATTCAATGGGAAAACTTTTCATTCGCGCCGACAAAGAAAGCCTCACCTGGGGGACCACCGCCGTGTATTTCAATTCGCATGCTGATTTCACGTCCCGTTAGAAACACAGAAATCAGGATGCATTTTTCCCGGAGTGCACCGGCCACGTTGCACCCCGTCACCCCCCGTCGCCTTTCCCCCATGGTGCCTATTGTCCAATTTTGTATTCAACATCCGGCGACACCGCCACCTAACTTCCGGCGATAACTCAACGGCGACTCGACGAGGTTCTTCGATTGTGACCTTCGTTTTCGTCTTGGACCTCTCCACGCTGAAGTCCTTGTGTTTTCGTGCCCCTTTCCACCATCCCCTTCCCCGCCTTTTCTCACCCCTGTCCCTCGTTACCTCGTTTCTTTCTCCTTTCCACGTTTCTCTCCCCTTGCCTCTGTTTTTCTCTCTGTTTCTCGTCGCGCGCTTTTTCACCCCTGAGAAATATCGAGCTCGTGACGCTGCACGATGTTCTTTCAAAGCTTCAGCGACGAAGAACCTGGCTTTAATATTAATGGACAGCTATTTTTGGGTCGCCAAACTGTAACGCATCGAAAACCGCGGAGGAGATAAATCACGATCGAAACTGCCGGGGCTCGACGACAGGTCGATGGCTGGACAACAGGATTATTCGATTTGGAGGATGAAATTTTGACGGGACGAAGGTTGCGCTTGTGCGAAAGCAGTAGTTTCTTTTTTACAGAAATATTTTATGTCCCCAGCAATATTACGTGTACGTTTCGAAACTTCGGTTTTGGTGGGGTTCTTTAATTTATTGGAAGAGATTGAAAGCAGCTTTCGGGTACGATAGAAGAGAACAGGTGCGTTTTGTATGAAGGGTTTAGAGCGTATCTGCTTTAAGAAGAGGAACACGAAAAAGTTTCGGACGTAAAGCTGTAAAATTTTCACAATAGTGGTGCTTCCACGTGGCCTGTACATCAGGAATTCTGAGAATAAAAGGCACTTCAGTTTCGGATAAAGCTCCAATGTTTTCAGCATTGAATAAGACTTATATAACCTGTGCCTTGTGGTTCTCGCATTCACGAGTGTCTTAAAATTTATCTGACTTCGTGCCCTTTGTTCCATGTGTTGGCTTTGAATGAAAACCAGTTTGTTTAAAGTTAGGTTTAACCAAGAACGATACCACCGCTGCTTGATCGATTTCCCAATTCACTGTGTATCACGCGAACCGCTATGCACGCAGATACTACTACAACTATTCAAATCCTAATATGCACGACAAACATATTCACCATCTCATTGAAACACCTACGTTATATCAATTTACAATATGATACGTGCTATTCAATATCATCAACGTCATGAATACCAGATTTACAGTCTCCATTCGTCAAAATTGTCAACACATGTATCTACAACTATCGAACATTGTGCGGTAATTACAATTGTTTAAATCGCCTTCTCGTAACTGGTAATAATTTTTGTAAAGTTATTGATTTTTTCGATAGCTCCGTTTTTTCTTTAAAAAAACTCAGCAATTACAGATGTGCGTAACCCGTAACTCATGAATTTTTTATTATTATTCTTTTTTCCTTCTTTCACCTCTTTTTATTTTTTTTTGTGTACTCATCTTGCTTGTGCGATCTACTTTCATTTTTTTCCTTCTCTCGTAACAAAGGGTTTACGCCGTTGAAAATAAACAATTAAAACAAACGTGTAACAAGCATGGGTTAAAACGAGACCGCGATATCGTGGGATCGTAAAATAGGTAAGAAACGAACTGTAATTCAACAACGAATGCAAAAGTTCTACATCCCCAGCCTCGTTCACTTCACGTGCCTTCGCTTTGTTCCAGTCTCGTCGATTTATCAGACACCTACTCCCCATTTAGCCGCGCGTACACTAGAAACGTTTTAATAACGGTAACCTCGCGGAATTTCACGGCGGCGCGTTTTTCTTGAAATAAATATATTTTCATCTGCCGTGTCGGTGGCGCATTATTTCCTCGTTATCCCGCGCTGCGATCTGACGCTTTCGCGGGGGTCAGCGTTAACGGGGGTGAAATGTAGAATTTTCGAGCGGCGAACCAGTCGCACGAATGGAGCGATATAAAGAATATTATTGCATGCGCGCGTTCGCGTAATATTATGTGCCCGACCGGTCATGTGTAGCGACACGTACAGCCCCGTTCATAAGTGTTTAACCCTGTTACCGTGGTGGGCTCTGGAGGACTTCATAAAGTTTCTTTTCACGCGTTGTGCCTCTTATTTCTCGTATAAAAGTGGTACGTCCACTATAACAAGATTTAGATTTCCTGCTTTCGAACAGAACGTAAAAATTTAGGTATGTAGTTTTAACTGAGGGCTAAAATGCTAGTGCTTTGTAAGTTTCATTTAAAACGCGATGGTTGATCCAGGTTGTGTAATCTTTACGCTAGTTTTATGACATTCTATTAACAAAAGCGTAACGTTTGTATGATCGATGTGTCCATTTATTGGCGACCAACTTGTTGAAAACGTACCTATCACACTGTGGATAACAAATTGCAGGGTTGCATTTAAAAATATTGAACTACTCAGCTGAATTATGAACAATCCTTGCTCTATCACAGCTAAAATAAAACTTAACGTGCTGTACAATCGGTATGATGTCTTATCGTAGAAATGAACATATTGATTGGTTACAATTCAAGGTTTCAAGTTGTCTAGGTAATAATTTCGAAAGACAGCAATGATTCTCCGACGATATTTTTGACCGCCCACTTAATTTTACGGAAGTACTTTAATATTTTTGAACGCGTATGTGCGCATGGTAGTGAATGAATTTACAAAGAGAGGAAGATAGTGTATGAATATTCGGGTGTGTGCGACGCTCGAGGAAAATTTCAACCAATCCACTCGGATGATTGGAAGGAAACTGGCCAGGAAAATCAGATGTCGGTCGTGGCCTCGCCACCGTTCTATTCATTCGAATCTCCTGCCGCATTTCGAATGCGTGCCCACACTGTATGCATACCCGAGCGATGTATGGTATAATCTGAGGCAAGAGCACTTGAGACATTTTTCTATCGAAAACTTCTTTCCTATTAAACCGAACGGTTCTTTGATAAATCCTCCTCTTCACGGATATTCGTTGGTAATCAAGGTATGATCTATCGTGGTTAAAGTACAAAGTACAGGTGGAAGAATCTAGATTAGATGCATTGTTTGCTCCAAATTTTTGGTAAACAATTTCTTACTCATATTTTTCAAATTTTTAATACCATCTGACTGATTGTAAGTTCAAAAATTTATTTATTTATTTATTTATTTACGGATATTAATCCTTTGGTATACAAGTAAAAATATTGAGACATAAGTCTAAAACAATAATTTATAGTAGAAATATAGAGAGTTAGTTGTAGTTCGGTTGAAATTTTATAAAATACCCTACTGAATAAATTTTGCAAATATTTAAGCTTTGGTTCGCATAAGTTTAATATCGCTATTAGCTTTTTTCTCGCAATCAGTTATCTATTATATACCTGATCCATTGATATCATGCATTCACAAGTTTAATTCCCATAAAAAAGCATCCTTTCACACCTTTCCGAACCGTTTGCCATCGATCGTTACAGCAAACTCGCTTCCAACCAACTTCCTCTGTGTCAATCATCGTCGAACCGTATATCACAGTCAAAAGTTTTTCATATTGCTCGGCTGGCTAAATTACGTGGCATGGTATCGTAGCGGGAAACACTCGGCTTAAGTTGCGATATCATTTATGCGATACCGTATCGCAAGTAATGGCATCTGCCAAAGGGGGCCTCCTGCACGTTGCATTAACGAGTTCGTAACAGCTGCCACGATTATTAACAACCCTATAACTATATCAGCAAAGTTCCTATTAAAAGGAATTACGATCCTAGCCGAAAGAGCACAACATGGAGAAATAGAGGGAGCATGAGTGAGGAGAAAGAGAGGGAGAGGGAGAGAGGGCGAGACAGAACGAGACAGAGAAAGAAAAGGAGAAGGTAAAATAGAAAGGAAGAAAGAAACGAGAATATGGCGCTTCTTTTCGCCAACAGTGTACGCCGATCGATTCCGTTCACCTCGTTAAAGTTCTCCTCGTTATTTGCCAACGTTACGTTCCAACGTGGACGATGTTATTACGCGTGATTATCTTGATTTTCCTGAAACGCAACGAGAACAATTATACGAGCCGAGAAACATTGCTCGAGTGACCGCACGATGAAACGTGCCAGCGGCAATTAAACTGCGTTTAAGGCCAGGAACGCGGAAAATGAACGAGGAGATGACCGATCGCAATTGCTGTTGTCAGGAAAGCGTTGCGTTATAGGCAGATTCCCTGAATACCGTGCACTCCGACCTGAGTATCCAGCCTCGATCTGCATCGCTTGCACGATCGACCAGAGCGATTCGCAGCACGGCACGATTGCGCACTTATTCTTTATTCCAAGGGAGAGTGGCTGTTCGAGAGAGCTCGGTCAAGATGTCGGACAGGGACAACCCTTTCGAGGGATCTGATAAGGTTGAGGAGCGTGACGAACGAGGTGACTTCGCTTCGTGGGGCATTTTTTATTTTTCAGCAAGCTTGTTTCGTTAAACGATGATGTTGAAGTTTGGAAATTGGACAGCGAGGTAGTAAGGGGTAGGTTCTGATTAAACGTGTGGATTTATTTCGAAAAGAGATTTTGAAGTGGTGCGCTTGAAGCGTTGTTCGATGAAAAGGTGTATACGTACCTGTAATCGCGTGATAAGTGTTTAATTTAATACTGTGCGTAATATGAAACGCGTAATTATTATAACGCTTCTGCGATTACTTGTAATGTAATAATTATGTCCAGCGATATTTGAGGTACACGTTTGAATTATCTCATTGTAACAATTTCTATAAATAAATTCAGCAATTTGTTACTTTTCCGTTCGGTGGCTCTATGCCAAATCCGTTTAACTGACCAATTAAAGAAAACGTAATTAAATTAAGTACCGGCTGCAATTCGAATATCATTGAAATACCAATCAATTTAATTGACGACCCTCGAAGTTACTATTCCAAATTATATTTAACTAAATCTTTAGAAAGTTTCGTATGAATATAATTGTCTGCTCTCGTTCTCGTGTATTAAGGATTTCTCGTTTATTTAGCTTTTCAACATTTTGTAATTACATCCCTGATTTTTTAAAAAAAGGTACTAAGTTTTATAAAAAAAAAAGTTATTTTCATAGATCCGTTTAGCGAATTTATTGGTGTCTTCGTGTTCCGTCGGAATATTAAGTGAAAGTCATAACCACGAGTATTTATCACTGAAACGATAATATCAGCATCCATTTGGTATGCATCGTTTGTTTGCATTCTTTAATTACGTTTCGCTAGAATTTCCGTACGATTGAAATTCGTACTAAGCAACGATAAATGGAATGGCGACGATAAATAAATCGACCACGTTTGAAATCACGAGCATAATTTTGTATTCGATTGTTCAAAGCTATTTTTTTCTTTTTATTGTTTTTCCAATTTCATCCTTTTTTAGGTCGAATTCGTTGCGTTTACGTATTGCAGGCTGCGTATTCTATTATAATTTGCAATTTCGCGTTCATCGAATGCTTCATGAAACGCCACGAACAATGCATAACAATGCACGAATAAAGATAAGCAAAGCATTTCCATAAAAGTGAATTCTTTAGTTGACGAAACGACGAGCTTTCTGTTCGAACAATTTTCATTCGGTAGAATTACATAATAAAAGTTAAAAAAATTAATAGAAAAATGAAGCTGATGTTTCTCGTTAATTTCAAAGTATAAAGTTATTCGCATGTCAAAATATCGCTTCATTCATTTCGTGACGGATTTTCTATCCGTTTCCCTCAATTATGATATAAATTGCACGCGTACCTATTAATTGTCATAATTACCGCATCGATTTTATTTTAAATCGAATCAGAACAAATCTCACGCAGTGTGCGTAATTTTAATTTCAATTTTACTACCCGGAAGCAAATTAAACGGTATAACATAACAGATAATATAGTAGGCAGTCTAATAATAGCACGTTAAACGGATTAACGTCATAATAACAACAGCCCGAACAATAAACATGAATAATAGAATTTACGATAATTACACACAACAGGATGAATCGAATGCGCGAAATTAGTATCGTTTATCCAGTTTACCGCTACGTCTATTTCAATTTCCTTTCCCCCGGTTACAACATTAAATCTCCGTCTTGCTTTTGTCGATCGGTAACGAAGGAAACGTTTGTTGGAAATTGTGACCGTCGCAATCAGACACACCAGTTCTGCGAAACAACCTTTTCCCCAATCAGCGTAAGTGGTCGAAAAAATGTGGCGGATAACCGTGTCGTGACGAGGGAAACCCCCCCAGTCCGTGTAACTACGCGCGTTGTCCCCGATACACGCAACCCTTTAGAGACGTCACACACGTGTGCTTCGTGAAATCGATCACAACTGTCCGTTCCCGTGCTTTTCACAAGGACTAGCAGAATTCCGGGAGCGCCCGATTCTCCGATTCGCCGGACAACGAAACGAACTCGTCGATCAATCGGCGGCTGGGCCGTACTAATGGCGGAATGCGGCCATCGCCGCGCACTAGAACGCACTCTGTGCAAATTGTATCCGAAGGTGGGCGCGTCATGCAAGGGGCTCAGGATCGCGGTTGCCAAACTCCACGGCAGCCTTTTGATGGAAAACGATCGGGAAACCGTGGAACGGGAAACAGCGGTGCACGCACGCACGTACGCACGCATCGACGGCTCGATTTTTCCGCCATTATCATCGCGATGCCGTTGAATTAACGTTCAAGAGCGACGCCGGCTGTTGTTCGCAATTTACTTCGCTTGGATTCACTTTTGGCTGGCGTCCCTCTCCCTCCCCATTGGGGAAAACAGTCGTTCGTAGGGGGATACAAAGGGGATCGGGTTGCTCCGCTCGAATCCGAATGCCGATCTTTTGCGTCCGTCAGGATTAACGGCACGATTCACCTGTCCGATCGAACGGCTCTTTGGTATTCTTCTGTTCGACGCTCGAAAGTGTTCGCCACAGAGCAGAGATGAATTGGTATCGGAAGATTTGTATGTGTTCCTGTAAAGCTTACAACCGGTGTTCATGATTTTAATTCTTGGGCTCGTTCTAACCCATTAACCGTGGCGCTTTCAAACTGGAAACGTTCTTAGCTGGCAGGCAGAGAGATCGATAGATTCTTTGTGAGCATAAAGGAAGCAAGAGTATACAGAGAAGTTTAACTGGATTTAACGTAAGAAATTCACTTTGTGACGTTATTTCTCGAGTTCTCTTAAATTTAATTAGTAACATTTAGAAAGATACAAAGATCTTATCTTTAATAAGTCGATAGTATTAAATTGATTCGCAAGAAAGATTAATGGAGAATTAATATTTTTTCTGCGCGTTAAATCGTGATGCTCTTTACAATTGTATGATTTTTAATTTTTTGCGATTGCCGGTAGAGAAAAACCGCTTGAGAAAATGATATGAATAGAAACGGGATCCAAGCTGAGGATTACCGTGATACTCTCTGTATGTGATGCTGAATGTACCGCGAGTTCAGTGTCGAGAATTATTTATGACCGAAGAGATAACTGTAATACCTTCATGCATTATTTCTTTTACAGTTCACTTAGTCTGAAGCCGCTGTAAATAAGATGCATCGCATTGAACGGTAAACGGTTTTTCGTTTTCCAGATTAAAACGCACCTTCCATAATCACAGAGTTCATTTCAGTTTCATCTATAATTTTCCATATTTCGTGTCGTTTATAATCCGATTGCATTCATTTATAATTCTATCTGAAATTTAGTTCAATCTTTTCAACCTTAGGTGGAATTCATTTTGACAGGGAAAATTACTTAGGTAATTTCATCCTATTTATGACGCAGCTTTCATTCGCTAAAAAATTCTCTGTGTAGCAAATTTAAACGTATTAATGGATAAATTAGGTAAAGCCTCGGTTCTTTGCGCTCTCATAAATTCTTTTTAATTCCCTTCGGGAATTCATTAAACTGTTTCACCTTTTATTTAAAAGCATCAAGTATAATTGACGTATTCAAACGAATCGGTTTTTTTTTTGCAAGGCGATAAAAGCTGCAATATTACCTTTATTGTACACGTTTCGCGCGTGTGTGTGTGTGTTTTATTCAATATTTCAACACGCTTTTTAAATGTATCTTGGATCCGATTTCATTGATTTTACGGATGATACACATACCTCTATATTTTCTTCTCACGTTTAATCTTGTCACAGCAACCTCCCCGTTTTATTCCTTTTTTTTTGGGCTAGATTACTGCGGGGATCGTTCATTCTTTTTCACACAGTCAATCAGGATTTATTGGAGGTGTTCGAAAGAAAATTCCGCTGTTTTATGAAATTTCACAACGCTCACAGCTTCTTATATGTCATAATTAATTGCATGTATTTTTTAATAACGTCACGAATTAAATTGCAAAAAACTTAAATTAAAAATTTCTAATTATAATTAATATTTTAGTATAAGTGTGTGTAAGTGTAATTAATATTTATACCGCTTTTGAATCGAATTTTTTATATTAAAGGAACAGAAGGTATTAATTATTTATAAAAGGACAACGAAGTAAATTTGTATTTAATTAATACATGAAAATGATCAAGCATACAACGTGCATTAAATTTTGTCATCTTTTGGTAATATCAATCTTTCTACAGAATTTTTACGTAACACAGTTTACAGCGTTTCGTTTTCTAAAATTCATTTTTACTGTTTGCTATGTAGTACGTAAAAATTTGTTGCCCGTAACCCGATTTATTTTTAACTAATAAACAGGCGAACTTCCAAAATTTTTTATCTCGCGACATTCCGTCCGGAGTAACATAACAGGTGTTCGTTTCGTTCCCATGTTTTAAGGACTTTTGTACTTTTTACGATTTTACGTCCAGAATAAACATGTTTCCCGGGACGCGTATCTCTCATACTGTAGCGTACGAGCGGAACGTGAGTCTGATGTTTGGAAAGTGAAGATTTCAAGAATATGTATGGGTGTCAACGTGACCAAGTGGCAGTTATGAGTGTGCAAATATACGCGAATAGGGCGACGAGTCTTTTAAAACAAGGATAAACGTCGCGTGACAAGCGAGATTTGAAAGTGAGAATTATAATGTAATTTTTAGAAGACACTTCGCGTTCACGATTATTTGTAACATAATTAATCGAAAAATTATTCTTATCAGCTTAAGCATATTTTATCTTGCGATCAGTAAATAAAATATTCAAAATAGAAGAATGTTTCTCAATAATTTAATAAACATTTAAACCATGTTGAACATATAGGAGAAATTAAAAAGCTTACAATAATTTCTTTAAAACGCTATCTCAACCCTTTGCACTCCTTTGTCGAGTATGATTCGACGTCAGTTTTTATCATAGTAACTCCTATGTCGAGTTACACTCGACATTTCATAGTGCCATTTTAAACACAGTGGCGGACAAAAGTTTAAGACCAAAGTGTCAAAGAAATTAAATAAATATAAGTTACAACAAAGCTTGAGAGCTATGTTTAATATAATCAATAAAAAATAAAGTAACACTCAAGGAATTGTCCTTTGAAGTAAATTTCAAATAAAGCACCTCAAATATTGGGGAGTTATTTTCAACAAAATTGAAAAATAATTCGGAGTGCAAAGGGCTAATAACGTTATAAATGCAATTGTAAAATACGAATGAGTTAAAAGCTTTTAATTATATTTGTACCATTTTTGAGGTGCTCATTCAAACTTGCACAACATTACAGCCTTATAATTTTTATTCTTTGATTAGCAACCTTTTGTACGGAACGAAAGTATTGAAAAGAGCAAAACGAAACTTACTCGTTTGATTCGTGTGAAGTATGATAAAGGTTCAAATCTTGGAACATCACTTGGACTCGTTCCTTGCCTCGTCCCTGGAAGTCGTATGTACAGTGTGTCCTGGCTGGATAAGGACTTGGGTATCCCGGCGACGTGACTACTCCTTTTTTCGTCGAGTCACTATTGAAAATCATGTCGCACAGTGACGCTGCAAGAAAAGAACAATAAAACGGTATAAGTACAGGGTGCAACGCCACGGTATATGTGAGTGACAAACAGGAAACGCGAAGGGTTTAATCGGAATAATTAATTAACGCTCAGAGTTTGAAGATAATTAAGAAGTCTTTTCGCTGTAAGCATGCTTCTCCAATCAGGTTACACGGACGCCATTATATTCGATCTTTCTCGTTACAAAAATTATACGACACTTTTAAAAGTATAAATACAAGTATTCGTGAGGTTTGAGAAAAATGCAGTTCATAGTTTTCGCAGAAAAAATGTCCAAAGTCGACCTATTTATTGAAGTAGCGAGATAAAAGCGTTAGTTGGTTGTATTCAATCGTTGAATTGTATTAATTTCGGTTATGTTCCATTGCAAATCGATGATATTACCCGAGATGCTGACATTATCGAGGATACTATCAGGCTTAGAAGAGCTTGAACTGTCCGATATAGTTAAGTTTCGACAAATGCAATTTCAGTCAGTCTGCTTATAATCCTAAGATAATCCCTGATTGCCATTCTAACGGCGATAGTTACGGTATCCAGGAGATCCAGTCAGTGACTGACTGCCTGTCCGTGAATCTCGAGGCGAATTCAATCTAAATGAATCCGAGACTGACACGTCTGTATCGATTCCGAAATGACATAACAGTATCAGTCGCGTTCGCAATGTCGTTCTAATCTGGATCTCGAAGGCCCTTCACGCTGTGTAAAATGCTTGAAACAGCTGATAATTTCCATTCATTTGCATATATTGTTATACGTTTAGAAAGCTTGTTTTAATCATATCTTTCAGCGAGAATATTGTATCGACATTTTTTATATTATTATTTTAAATATCGACAAATATTTCGCTGCAATTCAACTGATGTTATAGTGCATTAAAGTACATCAACGATTCGAACAGGTAATTTGTTTTCGAACATTTGAGAAACAAAAGTAGAGGGTCAATTTTTAAAAAATACTTAGCAAGCTTTTCACACAATTATATTTCTACGATTTTTATCCTTGTCCAACAAAGGATTAACATTTGTTGAAGTTTGCCGTACAAAATTCCATTAATGCTGTCATATTGTTCGTAATTTATCTTACTCTATTTTCGTGAATTTTAATGGTTTGTAGGAGATCCCAGGTACCGCTGTTATGTGGAGCTCGCTCCGGGGTACATACTTGTATATTCACGTGCCTACATACGTACAGCGGAAAATATATTTTCAGGGCGAGTCGTAAATTTCGTGTGGATAAACAGACGACTATTTGCACGGTCGTAAGCTCGACAACGCGGTACAAATGCGAAATTCCGGGTTTGCCTCGACCGGGAGTCATCTTCAATGCTGGAGCCTCAGCTTTCGAGTTTCTGACGGTGAGGTTAACCCTTGCAGTGCTAATAGTTCAAGCATTCATATGAATAACGACGCTCGGATCCGCTTAGATTTATGATTTATTTTCCGCGAAGGTTACGTATATTTAACCAAAAGATTCGAAACGATTATTAAAATATTTTTCTTTTAATGGAATGGTACATAAAAATGTGAAAATGCTTGTTTGAACTACAGCAAACGGGATTTGCAATTAAAATAATAATTTTCTAAAAAGTATAAGAGATAATTAGATAACGAACGTAAAGTGACTGATAATTGTTAATCTCACGTTATGGTCCGGTGCTATTAATTTATTCAACAATCTATATATAATTTACACAAAATATCAAATTGCACACGTAAAATAAGAGTAATATGTATTTCAATGAATCATCTTTAAGTTCGTTTTCGAAGATATATCTTTTATCGTGCATACCTATAATTTGTTCAGAGGAATTTACAATGAACCCTATACTAAACCTCTGTAATTACTTTTAAGTCGGATAGCTCTTTAATCTAGAAATTGAAATGAAACAAGTAGCTGTCAGCAAAAATACGAAGCTTACAAAGATAAAATCAATGATACAGATACAACTCTTTAAGCCCCCAACGATGAAGCCAGTGCCTTGTATTTAATTCTGAATAAGTCTAGACGTCCACGGGCAAGGGTTAAGTTACAAAAAAGATAAATTTGTTCGTTAACACGTTCCCTGCGTACGTACGGTACGTTTACGTTTACGGTACACGTTAAAACTCATTCCTACGTGAAATAAATTTTTTTCATTAAGAAATAAAGGGATAAGAATAGTTTCTGGTACTGTTATCAGACGCTGTTTAATTGTGTTTAACAATATTCTGTGTTATTTTAATAGCTACTGCTTTGGGATGGACGCTTCGCGAATATTCAAGGGATGATGTGGAAATGCACAATGCGTGGAAAGAGCTGAATTGCGGCCACTTCCATTTTTTTTTTTTAATCAATCATCAATCTACAACGATACGTTGTTCAAGGTGACAGCCAGCCATCACAAGCCAATCACACACATTCAGAAGTTTTACATTTATCGTCCATGAAGTTTCTTAAACAAAAATCTCTTGTGTTATACTTATTTCCATCATACTGATACCAAAAAGTGCTTTTTCTCTTCACAAACAGACAGAATGATGTTTGGTAAAAAAACAGTTTTGCAGGAAACGTGTTAATAACGAGAGAAGGAGTATGTTTCAAGCAGGTACGTAGCATCGAATATTGTCTCGAGTGACTCGTGAGATCCCGGGTAGGTTGTTTTGATCGCAATTTTAATTAATCGATATCACGTTAATTACCGGGCGCAAAGAGTATTAATTTATTGTTCGTCTGGTTCATTGGATTGTTTGCGTAATTAGCTGGCTGCCAGGCGACGCGTGAAACGTAGACGCTTCAAAAGCTCGCCACGAATAATCAAGCACGCTCGCGCACAACCCCCCGTTCCAATGGTCGATGTAAAATTTCAAAGTCACCCATGTATTTAACTAATGGCAGCTCCGCGAAATGTTTCTGCATTATTTCACGAAAGTAATTTATTTTATTATTCCGTTGGCGATGCAATTCGCGACAGATTGTAGAGTCGCGGAGAATTTGCCGTGATGGAAAATAAATGACGAGTTTTGGCACTGAGAGAATTGTACCATGTTGACGAGCGTAATCAATTTTGATTTCAGGTTACTACGCGATAAAAGTATTTCTCGTTGGACCAGATTATTTAAACATACTCTTCGTCGTTGCTTGATTTTAATAATATCTAAGTGAACGAAAATCTAATTTTCTTTTTGCACGTCAATTGAAATAAAGAGTCACAGATCGTTAAAATTAAAAAAAATAACAGTTCTTTCGTCAAACGTAGGAGGATGAGTTACTTCACGCAGAAATGATTGCGAAGCTTTTTGAATCTTGCGAATAAAATTACACGAAAGCATACAGGTGTTCTTTAATTTAAGGCGCACGTAATCGTTGTTTAATTTTAATTGCATTAAAAACTCGTCTATCGTCTGAACGAAACAGAAATTGTGTAACTCTTACGTGTATTAAAAACGTCCACCGAGAATTCTTTAAATTTTTAATCTCCGACTTCCACGTTAACGAATACTTTCCACTTTCATTTACTCTGCGCGTCTCACAGAAGAATTGTATCCACTCGTGTAAAAATTAAGCGTTTACTAAAACGCTGGAAGCAGAACTTATTATCACTGCATCCGGATGATGCGTTGCAATTTTTCTTCGCGTTGTTGCTTTCGCGTGCAATTTCTTCCGCAACGTACCACGCTAACACGGTTTCCCGTTTCACGAGAATCTACACGAACCCCGTCGTTCCTCTCTATCTCGATTTGTCTTTTCCCCGTTGCCCCCCGCGTGTCTGTTTCGCGTTGTCGCACCAACACGCTGTCCGTAAATCAGCATAAAAAGAGTCACACTCTTAAAGAAACGGTCGCTAGGAGGTTCTTTAATGCTCGAAAGCCGAGAGATACGATATGACAAGGATTTACTGCACGGAAACAGAAAGGGTGAAATGATACGTACGATGGTTCATGAATGTTGCATGAGCGTCCCGGATCACGGTCCATGCGAGCGTATCCCCGGATTCCGTGCTCGAGATTATTAGCATATCGAAAATATTGTTTGTACTTGCGCGAACTCCCTCTTTAAACCGATTCCAGCTGCTTTTTCGTGCTTCGGAACGGCACCCGTTCTCGCGACAGCTTGAGTAACGATGGTACCTGTGCGCTGCCGGCCAACTCTTTCAGGGAAATTCCAATCTGTTTATTCATACCGTTAGGTATGATAAGATGTAACATTTGTTATAGCAATGAGACGTATCTTCTGTGAGATAATAATAGTTAGATCTTTTTGAAGATATACGTGGATATGACTTTTATATATCTTATTGCATTTTATAGTAAGAAAATAAAAGAAAATGGAATAATTTTATTCCTATGTCAAAAATAGAATATTGGAAATTAGTATTAATTATGTTCAAATAGGTTGTTTTATTTGTGTCTGTTACTTCTTTATTTTCGTAGTGTATTATTTAATATTTGTTCATTCCATGTTAGGAAATTTAATTACTCTAGCAGTAAAGAATATTTATAGTCGATATTCAATTTAAATATAAGAAGAATAAGTAGGTAATAATTATTTTAAGAAATTAAATTTATTTTATTTTTGTTTTATTTTATTATTTTATATATGTTTGTTATACAGTTAACTATCGTTAAATTAGATTCTTTCTAAGTAGGTAATAATTATCATTAGAAATTAAATTTTATACATTCGATATTCAATTTAAATATAAGAAGAATAAGTGGGTAATAATTATTTTAAGAAATTAAATTTATTTTATTTTTATTTTATTTTATCATTTTATATATTTTTCTTATACACTTAACAATCGTTAAATTAGATTCCTTCTACCATAGTTCAACAAAAGATGAAACAGTGGTTAAAAACAGTTTCAGGTGGATACAGGTAAATCGCGTGTCAGATTTGAGTTTATTTCGAACGTAGGTACGAATCGCTCGTACAAGTGGATAATACAGTACAGCATAGTCATTGTTTTCCGATCGATCTAAACTTCGAAAGGAACAACGCATATACCACGCGACCTAAGTGCAATTTATGGTGTTCTGGACTTCGACAGACACGTACAATAAATCATTACACGCTTTTAAACGGCACAATGGTAACAATGGTACATCATTCTCAGAACTTATCGTTTTTGATTCCAACGGTTAAGAAACAAGACCTGTTTCAAATAATCCAGAGAACGAGTAAACGGCTGGTGTTGGTCATATTTCGAAACAAACTTTGGCGAAAAGCTCGTGGGCGAGGTGAATGATCACAGTTTTATGGTAAAACATGTTTCACGTCATTCGACGTGTTTGTTTACCATCAGATCAATCAAATCAAGTAAATATATTATCACGAATGAATCATTTATCTCCAATTTACTCCATCACCTTGACGTGATTCAGATTCATGAGTTTAACATGATTTTACCGCGTTAAATCGAGATAAAGATATTCTGTTACAGATGCATTTACAGATATTAACACAGAGCTAAATGATCCAGTAGTAGTGGTAGGCTCACACTATGTTACAATGTCATCGGAAGCTTTATCATACCTAATAGGATAACGGTAATCAAATTTACATGTGTCACAGGAAAATCATGGCGTAGGTACAATTTCTCTTTGCTGTTAGGGCATTGTTCGATGAATTATAAATAGCATTAGCGTTTTGTAAGCCCAATATTATATTCTTTGACTGAATGCAAACGGATTTAAAATTAAAAGGCATATTTAATGGTCTTGATCTTACAATTAACGAGATATTTTCTTTCATTTAAGTTTCTTTCATGTAACAGTACATAAATTCAATTACACTAAGCAATTACACATTTTACTCTATGTTACTCATCGTAGTAGATATATATGTGTATTAAAATACGAATAATTCTATATTATTTGTTTAACACTAAAACAAAGGATTACCATTCGAGTGGAAGCGTTTTTCTCGAATCAATTTTGAAGGTATCAATCAAAATATTGTTATTTTGCGCCATTTAATTTTTTCCTCGCGAAGCGTCACAAAAGATAAACTTACAGTGGCTCCAAAAAGTATTCGTACACTATGTCACAAATAAATTCGTTTAACCTTGCAATTCTGAGTCTGATAGAAGTGTTTAATAAAACTTTGTGGGTATGTAGATCGTAATAGTATACGTATGAATTAATCTCTTCTTTTCATCTAAATGCCACTTTAAAGGGGTGAAACCAGCGTTGAAGTTTCTGAATTTTCTCTCATTTTTTAAAGATAACTTTGTAATGGTACTTGATGAAGCAAAACCTTTCAAATAGAAAATGTTTAATTTTTAATACTCTATCGCCCTATCATTAAAAAAAGACACAGAAAAGCTTGTATTCAAAAGGTGAAAAATCGTTGAAACTTTGAGATTCATTATCAGCCCCCTTAAAAGATATTTTGCCGCCAAAAAAATTACTCTACGCAGGACACACTATACTCTGTACACGCACAAAGTTTCATTGAAATCAAAATTTCAGAAGCAGATGAATTTCCTTATAATACAGTATACGAATACTTTTTGGAGCCACTGTACATATTTTTGGTTCCGTTGGTAAGTTTTTCGATAACCAAATTACTAGGTGGCAACGTTTCCCGAGTCGCCGCGATTACGGTGCCGTTTCGTTTCGTTAGCGGTCGATTTTCGCGGAAACGGGGGATTACGCGAGTGAAAAGCGGGCAACGCGACCGACTTTCATGCTGGTCAACAAACGCGGGGCGCAATTGCGTTCTCGAGCGATGCATTAAATCTCATAGTGAGTGAACCAGTCATTCTGTCTGCTCAGCTTACGTGAAATACACTGTGTTCGCAAAATAATAGCGAAGCTTCAGGGATATAAAACAACTCTGTCAATTTCGGGTGTTGCGGTGCGGAATGTTTCAAAGAGAGTGATAAAACATGTAGGATATTTTTCTGCGTACAAAAGTAAGTGGAAAATGTGGAATAAGGGTTTCCCGTACGATGTTTCATTTTCGTGAAAATTGCGCTTGAAGATGCAGGGGATATGGACACGTTTGTGTCTGACTAATTTCACGGTATACTACTTGTATTTACTGTATCCACTAGTTATAATGATTGTATAATGAAATAAAGTGTACAGTTTTAATGTGACCTATTAGAAGATGTAGTGTACTGGAAAATTCGTCAAGTAAGGTATTCAAATACATGCATGTTTCACAAATTTTTAAAAATGTTTTGTCTCAGCAAGGAAGTAACACGCGGTAGAACTTCGTTCTACATTTTTGACTTAATTTTTACCTGTACGTTTTTTACACGAATGTATTACCAGCTTGAGGACATCTTGTACGATATAACCATAAATTTAACAATCGCTTAATCGGCAAAGCAAAGTTTAAAAACAGCTGAATCTACTTCGAGCTGCCTAGAACAAAAACGTTCGCGAGTTACGATTTCCGCAAGCGTCGAAAACAACAGACGAAACAGGAAAATCTGCGTTCGTCCAGTATACACAGAGGAAAATAGTTTTCCATTTGCGATGCTACCTTTTCACTAATAAAGTTGTTTTAAATTCATACCACCGAAAAAGTTGGAACCCGCGCCAAAGGAACGACTTTTAATTACACGCATCAAACTTGGACGTTCGCGCTTGCGATCAAACGTTTCTACGGCGGTGCAAAACAAAATTAGTAATGCACATGAACGAACTAAATTGCCTGCGAAATCGTGCTTCGACGAACACGTTGTACAAGAAACGCCCGGCCACAAAGAAGTGGCCGACCTAATTGAATAACTGTGCCGTCATAATGGCGGCCGCAGTATTGGCGGGAACGCGATTTGGGAATTTTAATTCGCTTTCGTCGTAAATGCGGTTTCTATTTAACGACACGAACGATGGCGCCGGGGTTAATGCCGGGGCCCTTTCCACGCTTAACGCGAAATCAACGGCCGCCTGTAATTCACCGTAATTTCGGGTTCAGTCTCGTTTCCGGGCCGCCTAATATGCGGCTCGGCCGAAAATGTGGTGGTCGAGAGAAAGCTTGAAAAACGGGTGGGCAGGGGAGGGGAGGGGAAGGGGCGAGAGGGGGAGAAAAAAAAGAGGCGAACGCATAGAAGACCGGAAGAATGTTCAGCAGCCAGACCTGTTTACCGGGCATTCATTATTTGAGCCTTCTAAGGCAGCGGCCCCCGAGGGGCGGCGGTTTATCGACTTTTGAACACCGCTTATACGAGGCGAGTCAAATAACGGGAACGAGGAAAGAGGTGCGCGATAGGAGAGCGGGGCAAACGTTTTAATTTGCATTCATGAGCCGTCCTCTCAAAATTCTTAGAAGGCCGCCGAGTATTCCGAGTACGTCTCTCTGGTTATATCCAAGGGACGGATTCACTTATAACGATCGATGCGTCTGCTTCGTGGAATACGTCCGGTAAGCCTAATGTATTCGTCGAGTAGCCGATTCAAGTGGGAGTTTCGTGTAGGAGGGGGATAGAGAGGTTTAATATCGAGATGTTACAATAATCGAGATCATGGACGGTTCATCGAGCATTCGGGTGAAGTTGTATTTTTTGGAATTGCCGTTGGAACTCGTGCAAGAAAATTAGTTGTTTACGAGCCAGGTTGTGGTGTTGAGTTATTTAAAAAATGTGTAGCATGTGTTATTCGATTGTCTTTGAGAGGGAATCTTTGGTGAGAATCTGAAAATTTCAAAGGAGTGACCGTTCTCTGTTACTTGTAAAACTTTTTTCGTATCATCGCAGCTAGAAAAGCTAGGCAGATGACCTGTTTTTAGTAGAATATCGTTGCGATAAAAATGAAATGCAGAACGGTTAAGTTTTGTTTCAAAAGAAAAGCATTCGAACTTGCTGAACTGTGTCTGCTTAACAATAGCCGAGGCATAAATGGCAGAAAACCGTATTTTCGGTACCTACCGGTCTTTTGTTATCAAAAATAGCATCACGTTTTTTTTATTTCGTACTAAACATTTTTGCAATCCTTTTATTTTCGTAACTTCTTTTTCATAACGTTTTTCCGAAAGTCGACTACCAATGCTAACACGGTGGAACGGTTCGCAAGTTATTTAAACAATTCTTTATTTCATTACTCCTCCCTGCAGGCAAATATCATCCCCATTTATATCTTTATCCGCTAAAACGTTTTTACACAATCGTCCCAGCGGTTCGTCCTAAACATCTTTTCAACTTCGAACGGAAATGGACCATGAATTTTAACGATGCTCTGTCAAAACAAATTCCTAATTCAAAATCAACCGCGAACCCATTAAACAGCGCTTAACACGGTATATCACTCGAAAAACTCGTCGAACCAACCCGAAAAATGGGCAGCCATTCGGAATTGCGTTTTCCAGTCTCATCAAACAATCGGAATTAATTCCGAGCGCCTAATCGAATCCCGTTGTGGCATCGCGCAGGGGTCTAATTAAAATCTCGTTCATCGAAATTTTCATACAAACGTGTACACAATATTCGCCAGCGAGCCAACCACGGTTCCCGGCGCCCAGTTTCACTGGAATTCAATCATACCTCATTCCCATTTTAATTTGAACACGTATAGGTGCGCGCGCTCGCGAGCGTTCACACAAGCAAGAGACAGTCGAAGTCAGTTTACGGTCAGTTTCCTAGGAAACTCGAGCCAACTATCAGCGAACCATCGTGTTCCAGCGGCCAACCTCGACCTCCGACCCTTCGTTCGAATCCGTTCACTTGGACGCGTTAAAAAGGAAGTTTTGAAAAGCGGGGGTGTTCCGTTGTGTCGAGTGGACCCGAGCGTGTAATTTCGAGAACTCTTGTTAGTCAGGTAATTGCACGTCCACGCAACGCGTGACACGGCGGCACGACGCGACGCGGACGGCGTCGAAATAGTTTTAAGCTCGTTTCCCTTG
Organism: Tetrapedia diversipes; assembly: GCA_033822845.1. Taxonomy (NCBI): domain Eukaryota; kingdom Metazoa; phylum Arthropoda; class Insecta; order Hymenoptera; family Apidae; genus Tetrapedia; species Tetrapedia diversipes. The sequence continues at coordinate 43,928 of JAOPTO010000588.1, read as the reverse complement.
CGTTGGCGGACCAACATCGCCGCCGTAGGTCGATGGAGGAAATGTAACGACGTCGTGAAACTAATTTGGTGTCGAGGTAAACAGGTTGTTATCGGTTCGATGAAGGGATTGGTGGAAATATCAGAAAATAAGGGCAACCTCTGATATTTTTCAAATTCTTGTAATTATCACTAGCTTAGCTTTTTATCTAATTCCAGATATTTACTTTTTATTGGAAACGTTTTATAAGTCTTGTTTAACCAATGGAGTACAGTATAAGGATTATCCAGCTACTTTATTCGGTGTGCGTCTGTTGTCATGAAAAATTTGTTAAGCACTCAGACTCTATGCTCTGTTTCTTTCAATCTTGTGAACGCTAGTTTATAATAGGGATTAACCGTATATAAACACGTTATTACCGGTTCGATGAAGAAATTGGTGGAAATATCAGAAAATAAGGGCAACCTCTGATATTTTTCAAACTCCTGTAATTAACTCTAGCTTACTTTTTATCTACTCCTAAATATTTACTTTTTATTGGAAACGGACGAAGTATTGTATAGGGATTTTTCAGCTGCTTTATTCACTGTACGTCTGCTGTCATGAAACACTTTTCAAGCACCCAGACTCTTATGCTATGTTCTTTTCAATCTTGTCAGCGCTAGTCTGTAATAGGGTTCAACCATATACATTATAGTGGAAACATTGCATAACTCGAGGACCGCCTATATCACACAACCCTCGATCCATCGAAGTTCAGCCATGGACAACGAATTACGTGTTGCCCCGTATATCAGCGGTCGATGCTTCGCTTCGCAATCTCGCTGTATTTGCTTAACCGCAATTACACCATGAGACCAACGTACCGTCGCGTGACCAACGATGATCGCGCGAAAAGGTAGCGCAGCCTGCTCACAGGGGCCAAACCAGATGACAACATCCCCCGCCTTGCCGCAACTGCGGATTTCCTAATTAAACAGCGCGTTTAACCGAGGACAACCGAGTCAGCAGGCGCCACGTCGGTTTCCTGCGGTATTAATAATTTACCGTTAGCCGCGGCGAAGGAGAGGGGTCAGAACTTCGGCGAAATTAATTTGAACGCCATTTGCCGGTCGCGTCTTGCCGAGTAGCCGACCAAGTCCACCCCGTATCGTAACTCCGTGGATTTAAGCCCCCGTATCCCCCGTGGATCGTGCCGATGTCCGGCCGTTCTCGCGCTCAGCAGAATCGCCGCCAAGCCGCGGCGAAATATCCGAGTGAATATCCGGTTCCGGCTACGGGTAATGCACCGTCATATTTTCTTGCGGATTTCTGCATTATTCACGCGCGGATATTTCAACGCGAGGCAGCGGCCACCGTCAGTTACGAGGGCGGCTACAGGGAGAGAAGTATCGCATCTTTCGGCTCCGTGGGCACCTCCTGTGCCCGTTTCCGGTCCCGCTGGAGACCCGGCGGGAAATTTCCTTAGCCTCTTGCAGGGTCACGAGTATTTGTCAAGCAGTTTCTATTGAACTAGATAGGAATTCGATGAATAGAGAACAAGAGAGTGGATCGGAAGGGGGTGAGAGTTTGAGAAATTGTCGTGTGTATTGAAGTTTGGTAGGAATAAGAGATTTTTAGTAGCTGTAGTAGTATTTGCGTTTTCGAAAGAGGATTCGCGTAATGCTGGATTTAACGAGTGGCTTTATAAATTCGTGATAATTTATTTGTTGGTTCAATTAAGGGATGAATATTGTAATATGGTGGTGTATTGTTTAGTTGGAGGGTAGTATTGCTGACGGAAGTGTTCTCGCTGTCTATTCTAAATAAAATCTGGTATTATTGTTATTTATAGGGGAATACGAATCTCAATGATAAATTAGATTTGAAAGGAAGAATGGGTTACGCTTCAAAAATTAATTTCAAATGAAGAGACCATACGAGTATCGTAAAATACGAATTATTGTAACCATTATCTATGTATAATAATTTTCAGCACGATTCTATTAAAAAGTTGCACAAAAGATACGATTTTTTAAGAACCGAAGTACCCAGTAATTAAATTATTGAACGTACGGGGATCTGCAATAGCATTATTCGATGTGTCACTAATTGGTCGTCAAAAAACGTGAAATTTTTTTCCTGCCAATAAAAAGTGTCATACATTCCATTCACGCATAACAGAATAGAGTGCTTTCATATGATGCAAATGTAATTATTTTACTTTACAAAGCCTTCATTGTCCGTAACAGTATCCAGAGAATTTAATTGGGTCTCTTTCTGCTATTTTGCCTTCAATTCTCGCGTTGTCTTGAATTCTTGCACCTTTCTACGATTAATTCGATTTAATCAGTTGTATTTAATTATTCATTGATTTGTCAAGGATCAGATCCAACACCAACACCGGTATTTACAGTTTCTGTAAATCTCTCTACGTAGCAAGCTGCTTCAAAGTAATAGAAACACAAAGGCAGGTTCTGCGATAAATAAGTTCTCTGATGAGCACACGCGTATTTTATTCAATTTTATTCATTGTTTCATTCCCGTAATTTCTCTGGATTCCCTCTCTTTTAAACGTAATCATTGAAAAACGACATTTGAGAGTAGCTAAGAACTACGCGTCAGATTTAGAATACATTAATTCGATTTCAGATATTTAAATTCGTTTGGAATTTTGATGGAATAGACTACAATACGAACACCGTATTAATATTATTTATAAACAATGTCGTTTAAAAACCAATCACATTACATTTTTCTTATAAATATTTGATTTAACGTGCTACACATGACATTTTACGAAACACAGACAAAGTATAAAATTATAAAAAAATCATTAACTTTCCTTGCATTGAATGTAGTGCGTAACAAAAAGATAGATCCATTTGCGTTTTCGTTCTTAACTTCGATACTGTATATTTTATTTGACTGAAACTGATCTCAGTGTTTAATAAAAACGCTGGGAAACGTTGGTGTCAAATTTATTTTTAGTACGGCTTCCGATTCTTGCACGGTAAACATTTTTCTGGTTTTACTCAATTTTTAAATGTAACAAAATGATAAAACCACAAAAATGTTTACCGTGCAAGAATGAGAAACCGTACTAAAAATAAATTTGACACCAATGCATCCCACCGCTTTTATTAAATATTGAGATAAGTTTCAGTCGAATGAAATATGCAGTATCGAAGTCGAGAACAAAAATGCAAATGGATCTGTCGTTTCGTTACGCACTGTAATATCCGTTTATTATAAATTAGTTTTAACCGTCAGAGAGTCACGCTCGTCGCGTGACGAGGCGTTTAAAATTTCCAAGCCGAGGAACAAGAAGCGCAATCAAGATCGAAGATTCTGTTGTGTAATACGATTTCGCGTCGCTCAATGAAAATCTAGTCCAGCGCGAAACAAATTTATCCCGTCCAATATGTCTGGCCGCTTTATCTCGCCGGTTTAAGGTGCTATATAATTCCCGATACAGCAGACTGATGAAGTGCTCGTGTAAGGCCACACAGGTTTCATTGTACCTCAGGAATCCCCATTTTACGGTCTCTTGACTTAAACCGATTAACCACTGAACTCTCCGTATAATAGTATCTCATTTCATAAACGTTGTTAAGTGCACTTCAAAACGCTCTCTATTTCCCGTTCGCCTGTGTCTACGTGTGTCTGTGTGTGCGTCTGTGAGCGTGTGTGGACAAACGAGGTTTCAGTGAAGAGAGAGAGAGAGAGGGTCGCAAGAGTGCATATCAACGGAGAAAATAAAGAACCGCAGCTTGTGGCTAGGTGAGAGATTATCAGAGTCGACCCGCTGATACGCTGTTGAACAGCTCGCTTGTACGTTGTTCCCAGCCATTATACACAGGTAACTAACTCTTAATGAACACGTATAACGAGTATTAACAAATTTCACACGGACAGTTAATATCGTCGTTTATTCCCATCCCGATATGATGTTGCAGCGTTGTACATTTGCTTTTCGTTTCTATTCCCGTTGCCTTTTCTTCGTCTATTTTGTTCGAAATTTTGCACGCGTTAGCAATTGGTATGTGTAGAACAAAGATTTTAGCCTGCTTTCTAAAAGTAATTTTAATCCGTTTGATGAATTTAACACTAGGTTTATGGGACCCGTCAATTTGATATATGAGTAATATTTGCAAAAATAATTACTATTAGGACCAACAATTTTTGCTAAGTTTTATTCATGGTATGATACAAATACATCCAAACCTACAGTGGCTCCAAAAAATATTCGTACACTATGTCACAAATAAATTCGTTTAACCCTGAAATTCTGAGCCTGTTAGAAGTATTTGATAAAACTTTGTGGGTATGTAGATCGTAATAGTATACGTATGAATTAATCTCTTCTTTTCATCTAAATGCCATTTTAAAGGGGTGTAACCAGCGTTGAAGTTTCTGATATTTCTCTCATTTTTTAAAGATAACTTTGTAATGGTACTCGATGAAACAAAACATTTCAAATAGAAAATGTTTAATTTTAAATACCCTATCTCCCTGTCATAAAAAAAAGAACACAGGAAAGCTTGTGTTCAAAGCGTGAAAAATTGCTGAAACTTGGAGATTCGTTATCAGCCCTCTTAAAAGATATTTTGTCGCCAAAAAAAATTGCTCTACGCAAGACACACCATGCTCAGTACACACATAAAGTTTCATTGAAATCAGAATTTCAGAAGTGGATGAATTTCCTCATAATACAGTGTACGAATACTTTTTGGAGCCACTGTAGGTGATTTTCAAGGTTTCTGTTTTGAAATAAAGCATTGCTGTTCAGAAGTTCCCTGTGCATACAGCCTTTTAAAACTCTCCAATGTAAACAAAACTGGTGGCTAGCAATACAATGTGTCCACGCAGTAACGTAGTCGGTCTAAAACCAAAACAGTGACGAATGCCAGTCGCTAGTCCTCGATGTTACTCGAGATTTTGCCCGCGGGCATCAGGTGTGTTTTTGCACGCTCGAGCCGTGCTGAATAACACCTGGCACAAAGCCTAATGAAATTTTTTGAAACTTTTAATACAATACAGGAGGTCTGTTTACACTTTAAGATACAACAAAACTTTCTTTAATTTTACTCGTTAATTTTTCGCGGAGTAATAAAGCTCATACTCCAAGGGCGTGAACACTATTGATCGATATGCAATTCAGGATTTTGTTGTTTCATTGTTGAACAAAACAATAAATGGATTTACTGTTTTAATAGAATTGTGCATCGGATGAATCTAAATCCTCTAAAATGAAAAAGTGCAAAAACTGATAACAATTCACAATTTTGAAAAACCGATACAGTTTTTTTAAGTAAGATTTTCATTTTTATCGTGCAATAGGTGTAATTTAATTAATTGATATTACAAAGTAGGTTTACAAATTGATTGGATATTTTTTGAGTTACGTTGTGCGACAATGTGAAAAACGCGGTTTTCAGGAAAACGAGTTTAAAATTAACGGTTCAGGAAAGTCAACGCTTCTTGTTAACTTTCTTTGCAATTACTTATCATTGTTTCGATTTATCGCGAGTTAATTTGCGATTTCTAGGTAAAACTTGGTCTACCTAAAAATAGCTGTATAAGCTGCAAGCCATATCTTCTCAATCGTACGCGTTAATGAAGATTTTCTCTTTCACTGCTAGACAATCTTAATTTTTAACGTCTTCGTTATTCAGTGTTAACATCTGATTTCTGTTCTTAACATTGTAACTGATTTCGTCCCCAAGAATGAAATTTAATGATATATTTATCCATACCCTTTTCCTTTGACTTTGTACGTATTTTTCCTCGTTATCAGTCTACAACACGGCAATCGTTACTTTTAATATCATTCGAAGGAACGCATCCTAACGATATAATACTGATATAACGATCTAGTTTTGCATATAATCTGTCTTCGGTCTCGTTACGAACTCGTGCTGCAGGATTTATATTCTGTTTAATGCTCTTAAATTATTGTCGGTAACTTTGTGTAAATTTTAAGAATATTTTCCAAAGAAAAAAGAAAAAAATGCATTAAAACTTGAATTCCCTTCAAAGGACGACGAATAATACCGATGCAGATGTAAACTGTATACGAACTCGAAACTGAAATTGCAATTGCTTTTAGTATAATATTCGCACGGAGCCGTTTTAAATATTTTAATGAAATTAAAACGAGTGCTCTCGTTCCCGTTTACTCTTTTGATAAATTCGCGGGTTATAGCATATCAAGGGGTATTAAATAAATAATATATTAAAAAGAGAAACGTTGAATGTACGACGGAACTGGAGCATAATGAATTTAATAAAATGCACACACTTTCAATGATACAGTAAAATTATTTTGTTTCAAGCTGTAGATAATTAATGAGTTTGCGCGCATTATTATAAATAACTCGTGCATTCTAATTGCACGAGTATTTGTGCTACCTTTTTAGCGAAAATAAATCAAGTATCACCGTTTATCACTTTAATTATCAATCTGCCTTAAATTATACGAGTTTCACGTATATCGTACCCTTTTACGTGAATTATAAAATAAACACCGTGTTACGATTGTTTACAGAAATCTTACATTCTTCACTTTTAATTGATCACTCGACATTGTTATTCAACGAAATAAATGTAATACACGCTCGATGATTTGTTAAGAATCTGTAACGTTTCAATTTGTCTCGTCTCGTTGCATTAAATAATTGGATGAATTTTTATCAGTCGACCAACGCGATTCATAATTTCCGCTTTGCTTTGCACGAAAACGATCGATAGCGAACAGAACAAAGAGTATTCGCTGAAGTTTTAAGCGAATGGATTCTAAGTGACTATGTTTCGTTTGAAAGCTTTGTGCCCGCGTTTCGTTTCATCGTTTATTTAGTAAAAGGGTTGCGCAACGACACCACGAAGAATAGAATGCTGAAAGTTGTTCCCTGTGAACATCGTAGCACGCAGAAGTCGAGTTAAAAGAACACTTATATCCTTAACAACGCGTTCTGAATACGGGCCAATGCGCTTTTATATTTTTAAAAGCGGCTTTAAAAACCGAGCAAATGAGACTTTATTCTTGCACGGTATACCTCTGGAAGATTCACGTACAATTACCTACAGCCTTTTGAATGTACGAGCTTCTTGAGGAGATGCTACTTGCTAAAATCAATAGTGGCACTCTGAGCGAATTATATACGTGTACGAAACATTTTTTTTTTGCGAAAAAGATAGTATTAGGGCAGTGAAGAAATGTCTGCCGTTTGTCAATTTATGTCATTAAAATGCATCTACTTTCTAATTGAAATTTTTTGTAAAGAAATTAGTTAAAAATAGATATTGAAATATAACAGTTTTTTTTCTTTACTTTTCATGGGCATAATGTTGCGATATAATAATTTTATGTCTTTTTTTGTATTAATTATTATTAAGCTAAAAATTAAAAATTATGTATTTATAATTAAAATGAAGTGTTTCGTATGCATTTTTGATTATTATTTATTACAATTTTGATTACATTTTTCTTACACTATTAAATAAATGTGATTAAATTTTTCTTACACTATTAAATAAATCTGATTAAATTTTTCGTACGCCATTAAGTAAATCTGATTAAATTTTAACAGAAAATTTTTAGATAACGTACAGCAACGAATGAATTAAAGTATATTCAGATTAATTGTATTGTGACATCTCAAGTGATCGTGTACAAAGTCTATGACAAAAGTTACGTCAAGGTTGATTTGCATAATGGTTTCTGTAAAGCCTAACGTGTAAGTGACGTAGATAAAATTAAAGTATAGAGATGGAGCATGCTACTCTTGTCCTCCGAGGATCGCGTAAAAGATAACATTATTTTCAAAGTTCCACTTTTCTGATATTATCTTGTTAACAACTCGGGACATAAAATAACTCTTCAGACATGTTTGAAACGAGATTATACGGTACATGTGCTCCTTAAAAATTTACCGTGACATTGAAACAAATGTGGTTTTACTATCTTCACTTTTAACGTCGCTAAGCCATTACAATTTTTACGCGATGATAAAATGTTCTTAGGCTAAACGTCTTTTATATTCTTTATACATCGTGAACAGATAATTGCACCCACCTGTATTCGTGATCGATATAATATAAAGTAAACGATTGGATGCTCCAACTCTCAACAAATTTGAATGGAGGAAGGGACAATGCTTTCACGATATTATGAGACGACATAAATCTTACGAATTTTATTTCTTTCGTTAAATTTTTATATTTTTTATACATTATGAATAGATAATTTCATGCACCCGCCTGCATTCATAATCGATATAATATAAACTAAACGATTGGAAACTTTAGATCTTAAAAAATTCGAAAAGAGGAAGGGACAATGCGTTAACGATATTATGAGACAACATAGATCTGACGGATCATATGATTACGGATTATATTTCTTTCGTTAAATTCTTTATATTTTTTATACATTATGAATAGATAATTGCATGCACCCGCCTGCATTCATAATCGATATAATATAAACTAAACGATTGGAAACTTTAGATCTCAAAAAATTCGAAAAGAGGAAGGAACAATGCTTTCACTTATTATGAGACAACATAGATCTTGCGGATCATATGATTACGGATTATATTTCTTGCGTTAAATTCTTTATATTTTATATACATTATGAATAGATAATTTCATGCACCCACCTGTATTCGTAACAGATATAATATAAACTAAACGATGGGAAGCTTTAGATCTCAAAAAATTCGAAAAGAGGAAGGGACAATGATTTCACTTATTATGAGACAACATAGATCTGATGGATCATATGATTACGGATTATATTTCTTGCGTTAACTTCTTCCGAAGTCGAAACGAAACGTAATAAAGTTCTGTAACGTAATCCATATTTGTAAAGGATAAGTTTCAAGCGAATGAGGGGAAGAAGAAAAGTCAAGAAAAGAAAATTCATTATCTGCGACCGCCTGGGTATCATAAACCTCGCAGCAGCTTTCCGAACGCAAGTTAGTTTCAGACATCAGCAGACTTTCCAGCCAGACACTCTGGGAACTTTCGAATACCGAAAAATTTGAAATTCTCTAAAGTCCGTGCAAATTTGGAGCATAGCAAGGAACGTGGTTATGGATTTCCAAACTTTTCTGAATCAACGATTTTAATAAAAAAATTCGAAACTCTTTTCAATTTGTATTTTTCCTTTATTTCGTTAACAAACGCATTATCGCCTTGTTCTTCGATATTTCTCTAATTGAAACATATGAACCTATCTAAACAATTCCATGCAGTTCTTCATTTCTCAGAAATATTAGACATATTTTATTACATTGCTTCAACCTGGTTCTCAAGTTCTGTTTAAACTTCTATCCCAACCTGGGGCATATTCATCAATTAAACCTTAACCAGCACGAGCAGTAAGTCACAGGTGACCTCATCAATATCACTTTACACAAAATGTTTTATGAAAATCTGACAAAATATCTCTGGCATTGAAAGTAGAACGACGCCGGTCTGGCCGCTCAGCAGGCGTCCTGTATCATAAAATATTCCGTTTGCGGACGTGTCAGGGGTTACCGGAAATCCTGTTCATCTTAGAACCGCAGGTGGTCTTTTATCAGACGAGAACGTCCACTTTGTTCTTAGAGAAATCGCATACATATTTCCATTGGTTGATAGTTGGCGACGAATAATATTAGAATTGAGATTTGTTTCGTATCGTTACTGTTTATAATTGTACACACAGTGCATTTTAGAATAATTGAAGACATTTTAAAACATACTGTCGTGCAATTATTAATTTAGTAATAGTAATTTAGCTGACAGGAAACAAAGTTGTACAGTAGCGGACAAAAGTTTAAGACGACTGAAAACTGTAAAATATAATTTTACGATTTCTAAATACTGTTTATCTATTCATTTTTATTGTCATTATGGAAGAACACTATTTATTGATTAGCATAGAATACAAATTTTATTTATACTGTCATTTCTCAATAATTAATTTTGTTTATTTTCTTTGACCCTTTGGTCTTATACTTTTGTCCGCTACTGTATGTACTGTGACAAAACACTGATACACGATTAAAGTGAAACCTGTGTTGCGAATAATACAATAATTTAGAATCCCTTGTATTTTATCGACTACTGTAATTATTACCAGATTCCGGAGTTATATGCACTTACGGAAGATTTAAATGTGTAAAATTGTTTGTATTCTTCTGAATCTATTTATCAAGATTCAAATTTACATAAACGTCCTCATTCTCGTTACCATGTTCAAAAATGATAAGAAACCTCATTTCAAGCTCTACTTTCTCGATAACATCTTTTAATATCACGAAGCTTACATAACGATCTACACTCTAGCGATTACGTTCCATTAATACATTGTTTAAAATATCAACGATCACGTTTCACCAGTACCAATGACAATTTATTTGAACACCAAATTGATATCGAGGAATCGATACGTATAAGCATTAATCGTTAAGCCATTCAATCGGTCTCATCGCTGGTGACAAGGTTAGACATTATCCCTGGATGGATAGCGAATGGGGGGTCGCTGTGACAAACCGAAAGGGTTGACACACCGCGCCGGAAACCGGCACTGGTTGTCTGGCGGCGGGGATTCTGGAAAACTGGCGAACCGTGGCGGTTGCAGCGGCGGTTTTGTCTCAGAGCTATGAGGCCGCGGATCCGGATGCCGCGAAGAAAAGGGGAGGAAACGAAGTGGAGCTCGCAGACGAGCCGGCAGGAGGGTAGATAAGGGTCGGGAGGAACAGGGGGGTAGGCGAGGAAATCGAGAGGGTGCAAGCGGGGCGAAGAGGGCGGCGGCGGAAGGGGAGGAAGGAAGGGAACTTACTTAACGTCGCGGCAAAATGGAACGGTAACTAATTCTGACTAGACCGGCTGATTTATCGGCTTTTGGTTCTTCATCGTTGCCTTTCAGCGTCCCACGCTCGCGCACCCTGAGTCACTTTCCAAAGTATTCCGCCGCTCTGTCAGAGATTTCGTGTTTCTCTTCGTCCCCTCGCTGTCACCTTTCTCCCACCCCTTTCGTTTCTTGGACCCTCTCTTTCCGATCTGCAGTGTGCACGTGCCTTTCCCGGTTGTTCGGGTAGAGTGTGGAACGAGTTGATAATTATATAGAAATGAAGGATCGAGTGGGAGACGTGGGAAATTGCTGAATTGCAGCATTCTTCGGTGTTGGAACATAAATAGAGAATGAATATCGAAGCGAAGATGAATAACCGAACAACCAGCTTCTTTTTAACACTTCACCGATCGCTAGTTGTTAAATATAGATATTCTGACCGGCTCATTTTGGCGTGGACGCATGATTTTATTATTAAACGATATTTTATTCACGTAATTAATAGTTTAACATTTCTTTATGGTATACATATGATATAGCTCAAAAACGTGTTACCTTCGTATAAAGGAATGCTATAAAATTTATAAATGAAGCATGCAAAAAGCCGATGAATAAGCTCCCAGGTCGGTAAAGCGTTAACGTACTTTCTTGAGGGTTTCTTTTTGAGAAGCTAAGCCATATCTGGCAATTGAAAAGTTAGAATGTTTAGAAAACATAACAAAAGAGTTTAAGGACCTCGACGGGATCGTAGGAATTTTTAAACAGTTTCAGAACAAAACTCGTTAAGTTCAGTTTGCTTTGACACCTTTCCCGTGCGTTAAATAAAAGCGAATAAAGTCTTAAATAAGAGCTTCATTCGTTATACTTCAAACCCATTTCCAATATTCAGAAAGAGAAAATTTACATTTTCTCATATAGTGAAAGAAAGATATCGTTTTACTCTCCATTTTATTCTGCATCATTTTTAACGTCCGCTTACGATATCAACTATCATATAACACGTTAAACTTTAAAAATGACCGTTTAATTTTGTAAAAATGACACAACCAGCTTCTCACGAGTTTAAGGCTTGGAAAAAGTTTCAATTCGCTCGTTCCACTGTAATTTGACGATAAGGAAGAACATCGGCGTCATCGATGCATCTTATTATTTTTCATCACACTGGTGCACGGTCGTCGAACTAATAACTTTCCGCCCCCCTTTTTCCCAGCCCCGGCAAAGTCGTTCCGCCGTCACCCCTTCCTCCTATTTTCCTTCACCCTCCCGTCCCATTCTTTCTTCTCCCCTCCCCGCCGTCCTTTTTCCAATTTTTGTATTACCCGCCCCGAGTCCCTTGCTGCCGGGGACAAATATTTTGATTGATATCGTTTTCATCGCTCGATCGCATTTCCATTAGCTGATGAGCTCGTCGAGCGGACGGTCCGCATGGGCGGGGCTGCGCGAGAAAGACGGACAGAATCCGGGGGCTGGCAGCGGGAGAAAAAAAAAATAGGAATCCAGGCTTTATGTACCGATGGACAAGTTCGAGCGATGATGCCCCGTTGTGGCATGACGCGTTGAACGAAATGAAATATTTAAAGCGGCGGGTCAAGGGTCAGCTGCACCTCGTTGCAGGATTCGAACGGGAAAAATGATCGAGAAAATCATTGCAAATTTTTATTTCGTTAACCCTTTAAACCGGAGAAGCAGCTCTTAGTTTCTGTACAGAAACAATAAGTTTTGAGAATTTCGAAGTTCGAAGTACTAGGATTTATTTAATTTTAATTAGGTGGTACTAGATATTACGTGATATTTTTTATCAGTCTAGTATAGAAGATTAAAATTGCTGCAATATCTGGAATTGAGAAAGGTACAATGCTGAAAGGTTTTATTCTTTGGTTGCGTTCAATTATCCTTTTCTTAATTCGATAAAAGTGTCAACCGCATAAAGGTTAAAATTCTTGTGTCTTACTCTGATTTCTTTATGGGTATTGTCAACAATCTTCCGCGATACAATCGTTTTTCCGATACTTCTTTAATCGTTACACTTTAAACGTCTCACTTTATAAGCAGAAAGATTTATCGCTTAACAGCTTCAGCGTTCGTAAACTCACGATCGAATGAAATCGTGAAACATTTGATATTCCGTTGAGCGAACGTTGGGTTTGGTTCCTCTTAAAAAATTATAAACACCTCGTTTCTCTCCCGACGTCCCGTATAATTCTTAGCTTCCTCTAACGCGGGTTCGCATAAAACGGCGATTTTCGCGAATTCAAAGACTCTATACCGCGTGCCACGAGGCGGCTGCAGCTGCGATCGACTGGCCGCAAAACCCTCAGGTCGGTTTTGTACATTCGGAGAACGGCTATGAAACATTCAAACGATGCGTTCGAGCTCCTCGCAGAGGCTGCACCGAATCGATATCCCTGTGTTATGCGCTCATCGTTCTCCTGCGGACGGTGCGCTGACCCCCCCGACGTGCTTCCGAAGCCGGAACATCCATCATCTCGCAAGTCCGTCAGGATAGGGGAGAGCTCGTCTATCAAGGGACCGATTAGCGACGATAAAGATCTCGAAATGAATGGACCGTGCCACTCGACCGGCTCATTGTCCTCCGAACGCGCAACCAACCGGTGCTCTCTGGACCACAAGCACCAAGCTTCCGCGCTGTTTTTGCTAAACAACGATGCTTGATATTATTAATTGCCCTGCCAGACAAAGAGGGCTTCTCGTTCGTGTGTTTGAATAATCGAAGAGATTTTCGAGTTCTGGGTAATGGCACGTTTTGCGAGCGAATCGGGAGCGGACGGAGGACGATTGCCGGGTTCTCTTGCTTGTGGCTAGTTGAGTTTCTCTTGGCTGAATTCGGAAAGGAGGGAAGTGTTTCGCAATTTTGTTGGGTATCTTTTATGGTTACTCAGTTTGGTGATAGAGTATTTTAAGTGCTAATTTAATTTAAAAATATCTGATCCGTTTGTGGGAACAGATTTGGTTGGTAATTTGCGTAGGAAAGATAGGAGATATTGAATTTTGGGAATAATATTAAGAATGTATTGTTAACAGCCTTGAAAATATGGTGTTTTTTAAATTGTTTCAAGAATGTCGGAAGGTTGTTCAGAAAATAGAGCGAAGAAATGATTGTCTAACCCAAAATATTGTACAAGCTATTGTATAATTAATGGAATACAGAATAAATTAGGTAGAACCAAAAATGTAGGAAACGCTTTAAAAGAGTGCAATCGTCGACAGATTCCCCTGATCTTCTAAAACGCTCCCACGAACTAGGTCACAAAGCCGTCACATTTTATCCGACAATTTGCCTCTCAAATTAACTCGAACGTCTAAATTAACGAAATCCCAATTAGTTCCTCAAAAAAAAAAAGAGGCAGCAACAGCAACGTCCCATGTTTTAGACTTCCCAATTTGCATACAAGCGTTTCTGATCGGGGCTAATCCCTCGATCACCAATTAAAACGTGACCGTTCAGCGAACCGAAGTGGAACAGGAAAGAAGAGGCAGAGGGGACCGAAAGTTTCGCGATTTATTTTCGGGAAACCAAAAATCTGACCGTGTTTTCAGTTCCAACTTCTCTTCGTTTTCAAGGATTGGGAGAACGGAGACCAAGAGGCGACAGATCCATTCCTCACGCCGACTTCCGGCGGTCTTCTTATTTTTTCTGTCGCTTGTTCAGCTGTAACACGAAACGATTGGCGATCGTGACAGCCGATTACTCTTCTGGAATTTAGCCGTATGAGGTGACGTTTCGGAGTTCAGTTCCCTTCGACCGATCTTTCTTCGCTAATCTTTTGTCCCTTAAAAATTTAACAAACGAGAAGTGGACTTTGACGTGTTAATTGTAATGAAAATATCATACAGTATTTAGGTTATTTTTAGTTATACAAATTTTTGATATAAAATCTTCCGAAATGTTTTTTCTGACTGTTATTGAATTTATTGAATTTTTTTCTGAAGTTCTAATAGTTGTACAGTTAAGAAATTACTATAATCGAGAAGTCGTTTAAGTTGTTACTATTAAACTATTTTAAACATATCATCTCATTCTACTAAATAAATAAAGATAGAACTTCCTGTATATATTTATAATTCAATTGCCCTAGCTAGGGGTATACCTGCATTAGCAGCGTGTATTTGGCAGAAGGGTTTCATACACCACATTCATACCAACCATTCACACTAATTGTTCTCAACAATATCCAAATTTATTACCCTCTGAGCTGTGCAATTTCAAATTTTGCATAATGCACACCTATTTCTTGGTGTATGTGGATTAGAAATAGAAGTACAAGAAATGTCCGTAAATCTAGTGTTAACTATCACTTCCGTGCCTAGCGATGGCCAAGGGATGCCGAATGATTAACGTGTTTCCCTTCGCGCCCCGATCGAAACGCGAAATTTTGCGGCCCTCCATGGCATTCCAGGAATCCGAGGAACGTTCGCCTTGACCGGGGATGAACTCGCTCGTTCATCATGCGAGCACGGTGTTCGAAGACGCGCCGGAAACGCGGGCTACGAAGAAACAAGCAATTAAAGGGCGACTGCTCGCCTTCACGTTTGACGAATCGCATTCTTGCCGGGGCAAAACGTGCACGTTTGACGACGTTGTTGGAGGTTAGAATGGAATCAGCGAGAGGAGCAACAGTGATTGAGAACGATCATAGAGGATGATCTATTTAACAGGTTCGTCGCCCAGCGTAATTCAGTTGAGTTTCTTGCTAGGCCCAAATTTAATTGCATAGAAAACTGGGGTAAAAAAGTATAAAAACAAAAATTGTAACTTTTTATTTTTATTTTATGTATTTCATATTTATATATATTACACTTCAATGCTTATTTCATTAAATTGTTTTCTAGATTCCAATTTAAATTGCTATTTAACTTTAAGAAAAAGAGCGTCATCCAAATATGGGTGACGTGGCGACTAACGTGTTAAACAGATCCAGTGCTGATAGCTTCAGAAATTTTTACTGGTTAACCCTATGACTGTACGCTGAAATCACATGTTTCGCTTAGGACACCACGGAAGTACACCGTTAGATGTAATACTTCATAGAAATTAATCTTTTATTTTTGTTAAATTATTTGGGAAATTTGTACAATAAATTTGGACAACTTTAATTAAGTAATTTTCTTCTTTACTTTTTGGCTCTCGTTTATAATACAGTTCTTTATGTAAGGTGATCGGTGTTTATGTATTCTCTCCGTATGCGTGTGTATGTGTCTGCGTATATGTATGCGTGTTATGTGTGTGACATGCAAATGGCTTGTGTCTTCTGTTGTCTAACAGATGGCGGCATTGTTATATCTCTTACAATTTTCGATATTCTAATAAAAATTGTTAATTGTTCGGTGGAGCACTTTTTACTTAAAAATGGGTATCCTTTAATTATTGGTAACATTCAAAATACGTTAACTGTAAATTTTTATTCAACTCTTAGAACTGTAAGCAGTCATTTCAGCAACTTCAGTCACCGATGACCACCATTGCATCACAGGAGACACGGTGGCAGTCAAAGTGTTAACAGATCTTTCGCATGAGAGTTGAATTGTTTGGTAGTGGGGCAAAATTTACGAATTTCAGTAAATTTCTTATAAAGGACATTTTATTCTTTTATTCCGATGAAGTAGTGTATATTTCAATGTATTCGTGTAACCTATTATCCTCAAAATGAAAGTTAACGATCGATCCTTCAAATGAGAAGGATCCTGTAGGATTTAAGTTTATTAATTTGCCAATTAATAGTTGTCGACGATGATACGAACGAATACACATATAAAATTAAATTTCTTAGGCTTCTTAGGGTAATTTAATTACCCGAATACACCATACTCTCTTTTCTCAAGTGTGTGCACAGCAATGAAATTAGTTACAATAGATAATGTTTGTTGCAAATAATATAATAATTAATAACGCGATTAGTTTAATTAGTAATTACAATTACGGCGCCCGTGCTAGTAATTATACTGATCCGTTTACCGATATTCCAAGTATGTATTAATATACGGGTGATAATATCGTGAACACATGAATCCAGATTTATGTAACCGATTAGCCGATTTGTAGATAGGCGGCCATATTCGAATGGGTACACTTGGAGACGTGAAATTTGTCCACAATCTGGTGAGTTTAATCGATTGATCGGTCGTCCGATAAGCAAAGGATCTGGATTCGAATCTGAATTCAATAATCCGATTAGCCTTTCATCCCTTATCGCCGTTTCTCCGCGTTTCCTACGTTCTATGCTATCGAGGTATGCATCTACATACGTAAGTGGTCGATCGAATGCGAAGGCGCTTGGAGATCAGACCTTTGTGATTTATCGTCGAATTTTTTTTCTGACCCATCGTTTGCACCTCGTTACTTGAATTTAGGTTTGTTAATTTGTTTATCAAAAAGATATATGGGGTGCCGTTCAACCTTACTAATAAAACATAAAGTTGAAAGGTTATTAAACCGTATACTGCAGGTAAATTTACATTGACAGTTACAGTTTAAAATCATTCGTGTACGTTGTTAAAAGAAGACTGAAGCTTTGTTATGTTCCTCGATAAATATTGCAAATATGAAAAGTTGTTACATATTTTTGCGTTGATTGATTAACACTATTTCTACCGACGCTTCACGTATACCTATTCCTACCGCGACATTCCCACGTAAGACAGGCTACAAATTTTTCTCAGAAAATAAACGACGAAAAAAGAAGTGAATATTGAATAATGTATTATACGTATGTATATTTGAGGAAAAGTCTGAAGTTTAAAGGCGATTCAATTACGTTGTATCTATGAAATTCTAATCACAATTTAAAGAACGGTCATTTGACCGGTCGTGGTAGAAATAGTGTTAACGCATTGTTGATCGGCAATTTTACAGAAAATTTATCTGACGTCACCGACTATAATTTTGTAATAGGTTGTATAGGTTCTGTTACGTTGTATACATGAAATTCCAATCGAAATTTAAAGAACGGTCATTTGATCGGTCCTGGTAGGAATAGCGTTAAAATACTCTGTTATTTGATCGTACAACGTAAACTGTAATCCTTAAGGAATATTCAGAGTATCGATCTTTAAAATAGCTTGACTAACGTGCGTACGAAAGATCTACCTTTACGAAACGCTTAAAAAGCTCTATTAAACGTTAAAACGCAAAGAAAGATTATCCGCGGAATCTTTCAAGAGACAAGCTTTCAACGCTTTACATAATGTATCCTTTAGAAATCTCAAACAAATGGATCCCCGTTTGCAAACGGAAAGTTTCTAAAGAAAAACTCACGGAAGAAGTGGTTGTTCGTGCCACAAGTTAGAGTGCAACAATAATCTTGTTCTATGCATTGTGTGTCCTTTTAGCCTCAAACGAGCTGCAATCAAAGGGTTAAAACCACAGCTGTTGCAAGCTCCGCGGGAACAGTTTACAGTGTACGATTCTGTGGCAAAATGGCGTGTAGAACAGAACCATGCGTTAGTCATGCTTGTTGGTAACGTTGTTGCGTGCATTATTAAAAGATAGTAAAAGCTGTTAAAAGTGCTGCATCTATAACTATTTTCAGCTTCAAGTTGGTAAACGGTTTACCGTGTAATCGTGAAACAAAGTTATTTGTAAATTTTATAGTAATTAGCGTCCCGCAGATATATTCTAGCGAGGAAAACAAAAATTTATTTGTAATTTCCTTTAAGATTTCGTTTCGAAATTTACCATAGGAATTGTGAGAAATTGCTTTACAGAATAGGTAGTTCAAATAAATTCAAGTTTGTAGTCGAAGTTCAGTAAAATCTAACTAAATTCATGATCAACTCTCCTATGCGAGTATCAGATAACTCCTGCAATTAGATACTAATAATGGATAATTTCTAGAATTTGGTACAATATTTTATTAATTCGTTTATTTAGATATGGAAACAGTCTTCTAATAGATAAATAACGCAAAAATAGTCCGTCAAAGAGAACGATACGCAGTATGATATTAAGAGATACGGATTGTACTACATATTATTGATCTGTACTACTTGTAACAGAAAATTCTGTAAACCGATGTTTAATACCGTCGGTGATCACAGAAAACGATCGAATTTTATGGTCAAATAAGTTGACGTTGTTACAGATTCAGTTTGCGCCGTTAAAAATTGTATGCAACGCCACAGAGGATGATGAATTTATGGATTTCTGATACGCGAGCACGCGCCGCGTTGCAATTTTCTCGTTTCCCGTTCGAAACTCGCGGTTTCGCAGGAATAAATAATGAAGGTTGTGCAAATATCACGTGTTTCCGATTTTTTGATCGGATAAAGAGTTTGCCGCGCAGCGACGCACACATTCTATTTATTTGACTGTTCGTAGCCGAGGTCAGGCATACACGGACACTGGAAAAAGGAAAACGTTGGAGGCTGTTAAAAAACACCGCTCGATACAGGCAATCTAGGCTGAAATGATATTTCGAAATGTCCGTTCCACGGATTTGTTATTCTCCGTCAAAATTAATTCAGTCATAATATTTTCATTGCTTCCTGTCGTCGGTATCGAGAAAAAAGAAAGATATGAAATCATCGGCATTTTTTTCCCCGTTTCTTTTTAACCCGTTCGTTACCGTTTGCGATTGTTCAACGGTGATTAAATTGCAAATTCTACGCAAATGCGTAATTTTATAGGAAACGGATAAATATTATGGAAATGAGTGCTGCTCAAGGATTCGTATTTTTCGTGCTTCTTCGTATTCCGCAAAAAATTGTAGGACGTTCACCGAAAATACGTATTTAACCACAGTCCTTGCTTTTCTCATCTCTTCATTAATTATTAAGAGGCGTTTGATCTGGGAGCTATCGATTAGGTATTATTAACGTGATCGTAAAATGCGCGAAGTTGTCGAGACGCTTTTTTTCGGCAGGATTCGCGAAACCAGCGGCTGGTTCGTCCACGTAAAAAAGTGCAGTAATAGCCAGCGTGTGGAGGGGAACAATTTTTAACCGGTGCACCATAATTACTTTCCCATTATCTTAATGCAAGTACCACAGCGAACGTGGAATAAGTACAGGACACAGGTCGCGCGACCACTTGCCGGCGTTCAAAATGGCTCATTTTCCCTCAAACTTTAATTAACCGCATACACTCTTATCCAAAAGTCTTGGAACACTTCAATTTCCCTCGATAAACCGTGTAAATCGCGAGTTTTTAATTTTAGGTTTACTTTTAAGAAGAATTAGCAAAGTGTACCTTTCGATCAAAAAAAGAGCAAATATTTTTTAGCGATAACCCTAATTTATACTTCCTTCTTAATATCCTTCAACGTTCATCTAACTAGTTATTGGATATATTTTCCTTCTACAATAATAACGCAAGAAAAATAGAACTTCATTTACAGCCAACAACAACGACCGCATCTTTCTTTCCACCGTGCGAAAACTTTCAACCAATCTATCGATTTTGTTGAGAGGTTATGGAGAACAAAAAAACTCGTGTTAGAAGAAAAATGACTATACGTATATTTATTGAAGAAAAGTATCGTTGGTGTCTATACGATTGGCGCACAATAGGAACAAAAAAGAACTAGAGAACTCGACGACAGTGCAAACATTTTATACCTGGCTGTCGCGTCCCTAAACCAATTTAGCGTGTAGAGATTTCACATAGAAATAAATATTTCCTATACCTCAACAAATTTCAACAATTTTCTCCGGATACATTATTCCATTGCGTTACCCGCGAGACCCGATATAGTTTCGAGATAAACCTAACAAACGAACCGAGAACACTCGAGCGAGAGTGTACGTGCCACAAATGGGTGCAATTTTTCCTTCCGCCACGCTCGAACCGGATTAATGCCCGCTTTATACGGGGACCCGTTAAATTTACAGGGTATTTCCGGTTAATTGAAATACTTTTATGTGTTCCAGCGTCCCGAAGGGAAAAGATTACGGGACACGCCGTACGATGGCTGAATTAACGGAGGGTGGCGGAAGACGTTGCCGCGGTTTATTATTTTCCGGTGGAACCATTAGAAGAGGCGTGACAACGGTCCACCGGCCTCGCCTCGTTGCGGCACTTTAGGTGCCCCCCATAAATATCCCCTAATACGCGGGGCCATAACGCGTATCGATGCGGCGGCCGTTGTATAAACATAAATATGACTGCATACTCAATGGGCGGCCTTCCTCTTGTGCTGGAAACGGAGCAAGTTCCCGTAACGCTGGTGCACGAGATCGGTTAATTTATCGTTAGTTTATCGCGGTTTCCGAAATTGGCGTGGCTCGGTATACGAGGTGCTTGAAGTGACGATTTAATACGGTATCCGGCTTGAGTACAGGATGCGCCGTTTCCTTTTTAAATAACGTCTAAGCGGTTTATTCGGTTGGTAGGTTATTTAACCCTTTCAATGGCAGGCATTTTACGGAGGACGTGCGAAGAATTCCACGGGCAGATTTTATATGCGTGCTTATACGAATACCTTTATAAGGAACAAAATTCCGAATGTTGGGACTTTTTTCTCCTGTAACCAATAATGAGGATAGGACCCCGTCGAAAATATTTCGTTACGCCGACGGCAAATTTGTCGGTAAGCGGTTTGACTATAAATTTTCGGTTTAAACATAACGACTGCGGGCCGATAGATCGATAGCATTAAAAGGGTTAAAATTGATGGAAATTGGGTTAAGAGAAAGGAGCAAGTGAAACGCTGATTTCCGAACACGTGGCATTATACGATACTTTAATGTATAGTGATTGAGAGAGAGAGAAAGAGAGATTTCAAAAGGACGAATGGGTAATTAGATTGTTTGTAATGGAACGAATGATAGGCTGAGTGAGGAAAGAATGAGAGGGAATGAGTGAGAAAGCGAGAGGAGAGCGCGTGAACCGGTATAACAAAAGCTGAGGTATGAGTCAGAAGAGAAGAGAGCGAAAGCATTACGAGCGGACAGGTGTACTTTGAAATATAAAATAATACAATACGAAAAACTACAACAAACGTGTACAATGTTTACGGTTCGACGTCGATACAGAGAGTGAGTCCTTTGGACAGAAGATTTGGCGAATGACTTATTAGCATATACAAACGTACGAACGATGGCGTTGTTAATAAAGTCTTACATGTTATTGTAAGATGTCGCGAGTATGAACTTCGAGTTTCAATAAAAATGCTACGTTTTTGATGATATACACTTTTTAGAAATTTGATGATGCGTTTGATGCATATTTATGGAAATCTATGGAAATACGGTTACTTTGTTTGAGAGGAATTTATTCGTCACAGCTTAGGTGTATAGGTGTATCGAAACTGATTGTCGTTATTAAATATTATGATTCTGCTTTGTTATGGAAGTATCTTGTGTGAAGAGAATCTTTTATCCAATCCTGTACAGGGAAGAGGGTATTAAAAATTGTTGATCAAATTGAAAAGCTGTGCCCTGATAATTCTGATCTGAATAAATGATGTTCGTTTAAAGTGAAAATCGAAGCCGTAATGCAGTGAAGCGGTTACATTGAACATTATCGCGAACAGGGTCGTTAAATTAAGATAATACTTTATTCACGACTTTAATTTAAAGATCGAATCCGTGGAACGGTTACCAATGTATGTATTTCGACAAAACATAAAGGCGTGGCTTTTTATAATTATTATCGTAACCGTTTCTTTACACCTGCCCGTTTAGCGCATCAAACATAAAAATTCGATTTACATCAAGCTTCTTGTTGTCAGATTAAAATTTCAACGGATCGAAGCAGATAATAATTAAAAGGTACGATTATACGCTTGTTTAGTCTCAATTAAACTTGACTGGAAAAAAAAAAGATGGAGATCGAGCGTGGTTACGATTAAAACCGCAGAAACGATCGATTAATTTACCATTTTAATCGAAAGCGATACGGTGGCAATGAAAAATTGATTATTTCGAAGCAACTAAACGGAGTACACGGGAATCCATATAAATCAAATCAGTTCGATGAAAATTTCAAAATAAATTTTACGGTACACCGAGTCGATGCTATTATTTTCACGCGCACAATTTATTCCGTTCTTCTTTCGTCATCGTTTCAAATATACTTGATAGAAACACGCGTATCGATTCGCTGCAACGCGATTCAACTTTTTTTTTTTTTTCATTCAGTCTCGCAATAATTCGTATCGAGTAAACGCAATAACATTTCGAAACGTGCAATAATTTCATCGATACATTCTGTGTTCAGAATTATACCAAGGTTGCGTTTTCAATGAATCGCGTTACGTAGTGATGTTTCACGCACAACCGTCTGTTTATCGATGTAACAATAAACAGAGCCGTGAAAGCTTCATTTTTAACCGTTGCGTTCGATATATAAATATTCGTTTCATTTAATAATCGACAATCGTTTATTTAAGTTCGATTTCTGGATCAGTTTAACGTAATCATTCCCGTGAAAGTAGATTCACGTTTGTTCGAACGGATAACGCGGGTTGTTCATCGATATTCCTGGATCCGCGGGAGAAAACGCGGGATGTTATTATAAAAATTCTCGAATTTGCGTTCCGCTTGATTAAGCCGAGCCTCCTTTCCGACGGATATGTAAATGCTTCTCAAACATTTCGGCGAAATTCGCAAATTTTTGCCTCCGTCCCGGCGGCGGGAATCCTGCCGATTTTGAGAAGCAAACGTAACGGTGTTTGAGCAACTCTTAATGGAACGGTAAAGTGCTATGAATACTAAAACGGTGCACGATACTGTCGTGATATACATCTTAAGGGATTCCCTTTATTTGAGGACACGTTCGTTTGCGAGTTTCATCAAAATTTCAATGCCCCGTACGTAAAAGGGTTTATTATTAGCCGCGTGGAATTTCAATGGATTCTCTTAATGCAACGGGGAGCAAATCGTTACGGCCAGGGTAACGGCGAGCGAATAAAAATTGGCAGCCTTCGTGAAGCGGAATCGTTAAAGAATTTTCTGTGAACGGGGCAAAGAAATTTTCCAAGCTTCTACGTCTTACAGCGACAGTATGGATATTGCGAGCTCGAACAACGGTGCCACGGAGTTCTGCGAGATAAGGAGGGAAAATTTATCGATTACACGCCGGTGGAGGTAAAAATTTTCCGTGCAGCCCGGTTTCAGCCTTTACTGCCCCCCGGGCTTGCCTTTTCTTTCCTTCCCGACGAGCGTACATTTCGTTGATCAATCTCGAAACCTAATTATTAACCGACCAACTTAACCGTGCAGCGACTTTCAATTCATTTCCGACACGTATAGATTTTGTGAAGGAAAAAAATTGAGAAACGAGCAAAGAAGCTGTTCGACGCTTTTCATCCTTTCATCTGTTTGACGTTACAAAATTTTTTGAACGAAACTTTTTTTATCACGTCACGCTCTCTTGGAAGAAAAATCTTGGGCATTACGGCGTTGTAGCCGTTCTCCAGAATTTTTCGTTTCAAACGAGAATTTGAATTATCTTTTTTCGTTGTCGAAAAGAAGTAAAAAAAGGCAGTCGAGAGGGAGATGGACCCGTAGAGCGCACTATGATCACTGAACTCGTGGTTGCGTTGACAAAAACACCGTTGCGCTTTTACTATTTTCTATACCGCGAGGGACTTTGAAGCTTAACGATAGATCCGAAGAAGGGAAGAAAGGACCGGGAACAAAGGGGCAAACGGCGAATTTCAACGGGCGGAAAACAACATTGGGTGCACGAGATGCAGAAATAAAGGGAAAAAGAGGAGGGAAACAAAGAAAGGGAGGAAAGGGCACAGGAGTTGGACGTGGAAAAAGAGTGACTCGAAGCGAATAGAGGAGAAGAGAGGTTTTATCGTTAAATGACCGCGATTCATAAGCTTTAATACAGAGTGAAAACAGAGGACGCGATAGTGTGTCCTGTGAAAATGGGGCAGAAGCTGACTGACGAGAACAGAAAATCCAAGGGGCCGCATTAACTCTGCAACGGGTGAACGTCGTGTCTGTGGTTGTTTAAAATAATGTCTGCGTTCCATGGTGTTTCCATGCGACGATAAGCAATTTGAAAATCCAACCTTGGTGCGAGAAACGGAATATAAAAAAATATTAACTATTTATGCTGCGTAAAATAATTACCTTTAATAATTACCTAAAATTATTACCGTGTACTGGCCGTTGTTAGTACACGTGCAACATTTCACAGTTATTCATTAGTCTCTAAGATATCGAGTCTACTATATTTTTGAAATAAAAGCTTACACATGCCACTGCATTTTTTAAACATCTACACTTGCATGCATTAACATAAAACTTGAGAATACGTATGTATCTTTTGTTTCTCCTGGGAATGCAAATCGGAGATACGGTTGTCTAAATTCCAAACAAACAATTTTAGTTTCCCTCGGTAAATGTCACGGTGGCACATAAAAGTTAAAAATAAGGAACTAAATTTGCATTAACCAGCATTCACTTATTCTTCTCTCTTAACCTTTTTCAGTAAGTTTGAGTACCGTTCAAAAAATAATGAATCAACGGGAGGGAAAACTACGCGTACTATCTCGCACAGCTTTCCCCTTTAATGTATATCGTTTCATATAATTTTTGTACGTACCGTTGTTCTCTGGTAATCTCAATTTTGTTATATACGTCAAATCAATAATTACTCACTTAGGTGTGTTGCTAATAGTCTTGCACAGGTTTATACAGTTGTATAATAAAAAGAAAGAAGCTTTTCCCTTTCTCGGTCAAGCTCACGCCAGCCACGACGTGCACTCCAATCTACGCGAACGATAAACAAGAATCGTGGACAGAGAAGCAATCTTCTCTCGCGATCGTGCGTCGTGAACCGTGACCAACGTGGAGGACCCAACGCGGCGGGTATTATTTTAGCGGCCAACCGAACGCCTAAGGAGCGAGATTCCCCTCGTGTTCCGGTTCGTGCGAGATTAATTCCCGGTCGTCGTCCTTTGTAAATTTCAGCCAAGAATTTCGTCGCGCGCCGTGCTCGTGCATGGCTTATATTATCTCGTTCCCGTACACTCTGGCTCGTTATACAATTCTCAAGGGATTCTGCGGGGCGGTTGAACGAGGGAGGACGAGGGTGGTGCGGGGGTTGGGCGAATAAAGACAAAAAGCGGCAAGCACGGCGGATAGACGGCGGCGGATTCCTCAAAGGAAGGAAAATTGTGTATCGCAAATAAAAGAATGGGCCACGTCGCCGGTGGCTGACTCCACTGTGAGGTAATTCGCGAGTTTCAAGCGGAAATTCGCTGGATGTCTTTGCGTACAGAGCACGGTTGCGGCATGTTTCTTGCATGTATCACGCGCGTCGGCTCATTATAAGAGTCCCAGGGGTAGGTATCCGACGAAGGCAAAGCGGATTAAGTGGAGAAGCGAGCCTCGGGAAATTATTCATGTATTAAAAGGATAAGGCTAAAAAAAGGAGCGCACGCGCGCGTGCAACACGGCCGGCCTGGCCGGATACGCTAATACCGCGATTTGCAATTTTGAGCGAAGTATTCGCGTTCGCGTGCACTTTGTAATTCAGACGACGGTTCCTGTCTAGGGAAACTCGGGTTGCGTTCCACCGAAAAGCACGCGGTGACCCGAGCTTCTGCAGTCGGAAAAGTGATTAAGGCTGTTTAGACTGTTGTAGCAGAGTGACGTGAAAAAGATGGAACAACGGTTTGAATCCGTTATTCGTCCATTTTGCGGGTATAATTCATTAGTGTACAAAAGATATGCAAATTCTTAGCTGTCGATGATTACGTTACGCGCAACAAATAATTGGTGGAGATTATGGAGAAAAATGTAGTCTAATTGGGGAGCTAAATTGTAAACTTGTTGCTTAAACGTGTATAGAGAACTGTCAAAGAAATCTAAATGAGAGCGATAATGGTTAGCAATATTACAAATCCTGTTTACCGAGTCAGATGGATTGAATAGAAATTTGTAGAGCGTAGGGTAAAAAAGGTATGCGACAATCTAAGAACTCTGAATGGGGCATAAATGTTGACAGAGTTAAGGAGGTGTGTGCAGTGCATCTTATAGTTAATTAACCTAAACAGAAAAATTACATCTATTGCAGTCGTTCTAAATCGAGGGTATTTATTTTAAATCAATCCTGGGCTGTTGATGTATATCTCTAAAGATATCGCATAAAGTATATTATAGCGGCATATTACGAGTGCATAGAAACATTCAACGAGGAATTCTAAATTCTCATCGAAAACTACTTCCTGCGATTCTATACTAAAAATAAAGATACGCTAAAAATTCTGACGGGCAACTGAATTCGATATTTTAATCACAAGACAATATACCCTCCTTCATGGCGGAAAACTCAATATCAGAGTAAGAGAAAATCGTCGATCCGTCGGGCTCATAGAAAACTATTATCCCGTGCGCCCGTTTCAATTTCACCGACCAATTCAGGCGGGGCAAAAATACTGAAACAGCAAATACGATAACCCTCTAATCCCGGGCTCCCACTCGATATAGCCGGCGAGGATAGAAACGTTGCGCTTGCAACAACGAGGAGAGGCGCAATTAAACTCGACGATCCTTCGGGAGTCCGCTCCCGGTCACGACAGAGGGAAACACGTGTTCCGCAGTCGCGCGATGCAACCCCACAGATAACGGATTACAGGTTTTCTTCTCGCGCTCAGATAAGGGCGCGGTTTAACCCTCGCCGTATGCCCGAGCAGCCCGGCGGTAGCGGCCGCCATTAAAGGTCACGGGATCCGCGGCGGGATCTCCGGCTCGTCTAATTTCACGGACGATGTCTCCACTCGAAAATCTCGCGTGGATACGCACCATCCGGAGGTGGATCGCAACAGCAGAGATCCTCGATATCTCCGATAGCTCCGGCTTCTGGCTGCGGTCGGGGCGTTGGGGTACGGGGGGAGGGAGGACAACAAAACACATTAACGCTAATCTGTCCGTACGTCGGGCGCAGTCAATGGCACGGCACGAATCCCATTTGTCCGGGACGACGTCTCGCGTCGTGACGTACTGCTGTGTGCGACTCTCCGTCGTACACGAGCACGCGCCCATGCACACGATAAGACCTTCGCACGGCGATTCGTGAATCGCGATTCACGCATGATGGATACCGACTGCGCACGAGATTCAACGGAAGCGTTCAGACGACGATTCTCGCGAGACACTGAATCGTGACGCGAATTTTGTTTATCCTTTGATCTGGTCGGTAGACTTTGTTTAGAATTTAGGCTGCTGGCGAATCATAGAAACGAACGACGGAATTCGGTTGATGGTTATGAACTTGTCGATTCGTAATAGCGACGAGAATTTTGTTTATCCTTTGATCTGATTGGTAGACTTTGTTTAGAATTTAGGCTACTGGCGAATCATAGAAATAAACGACGGAATTCGGGCGATGGTTATGAACTTGACGATTCGCAATAGCGACGAGAATTTTGTTTATCCTTTGATATGATTGGTAGACTTTGTTTAGAATTTAGGCTACTGGCGAATCATAGAAACAAACGACGGAATTCGCGCGGTGGTTATAAACTCGTAGATTCGCAGTAGCGACGCGAATTTTGTTTATCCTTTGATCTGGTCGGTAGACTTTGTTTAGAATTTAGGCTGCTGGCGAATCATAGAAACGAACGACGGAATTCGGTTGATGGTTATGAACTTGTCGATTCGTAATAGCGACGAGAATTTTGTTTATCCTTTGATCTGATTGGTAGACTTTGTTTAGAATTTAGGCTACTGGCGAATCATAGAAATAAACGACGGAATTCGGGCGATGGTTATGAACTTGACGATTCGCAATAGCGACGAGAATTTTGTTTATCCTTTGATATGATTGGTAGACTTTGTTTAGAATTTAGGCTACTGGCGAATCATAGAAACAAACGACGGAATTCGCGCGGTGGTTATAAACTCGTAGATTCGCAGTAGCGACATACAAGTAGAATGATGTGAAATTGGTCAGACTTCAATGTACGCGAACGTTACACGAATCGTCGTGTGAAAGAAGTCTAAGGCTCGATGCAGACGAGTGACAATTTTTCCGCACGACTGTACATCTGTCCTTGTGGTTTCTAATTGAAAAAACAAGGAAATACATAGTGTTGGGATGCGATTGAGTGGGTACGATTCGAGGAAAGTGTGAAGAGTGCTTCAATGGAACGATAGTCGTGTGAACGTAGAATTATTTGAACTAGAGTGTTTCAAGATGAATACGTGAGACAACGTCGTGACTGGAGGAATTTCGGGTGAACGTGACCGAGTGCATCGAGTGAGAAAGGTGTTTTCCAAGTGGAAAGAAAGGAAACGAGTATTTAGAAGGATATGTGACAGAGAGAATGCGAACGCGAATCAGAAAGAGCGCGAATATGAAAACAAGAGTATTAATGTTATGAAGTTGAAAAGCAAAGCATTTGTGTTCACCGTCGTAAACACAAAACGACACCTGCTGTACAAATTCTCTAATAATTAAAATCGTTACTCTTTTGTCTCACGTTCTACGAGATACACACGTTTTGTGATTCCTTTTACGTCCTCCAAATAATCCATAAATAAATAAGAATCTGTAGATAAATCCCATCAAAAAGCAATCAAACCATCGTTACTATCAAAACTACATTTGATATACCTAAGAACTTTATTCTGGGTACACTTACCATCCTTAAAAATAATCTTACAATACGTGCGTCAAAAACTCTCATCTCTAGCCTAACAGACACGCGTTCAGATCGACGCGTCGCGATAACCATGTCCCGGATACGTTCCTACGGGAGTCGGCGAAACATTGTACAGGTGACGGCGGAGAGTTCAGTCGACAGAACGACGAAGCAATCAAGCTCTTCTCGCGCAGGGAGGAAAACGGGCGAACCTGTCGAAGCGGCAGAGCCCGGCGGCACCTTCTGTTGGGTCTGCTCTCAGTTTCGGAAAGTTCGGGCAGAAGGTGAGCGTGCGGCCACAGTTACCGCGGCTACAACGGAAGATAGCGGCGAAGGGGAACACGCAAGGATTCGTGGGATCTGACCTGACCGCTTATCGAACGTGGTTAGCGGTACCAGCCACTCTCGGCTTATCCCTCAGGACGCCAAAGAGGACCCGACTATCTTGCGCAACGTATTGTACCTTTGCGCCGACGGAATACCGCTCGACGACTACGACGACGACGACGTCTTCCTCTCTTTCGACCACCCATCCACCTCGTCTTCTAGCCGTCCACCTTCTTCTCGTCCTGGTCCACGTATTTTTCTTCGTTTCCCGTTTTTCGACTGGTGTCCCTTTTGTCTACGACCCGCACTCTCGCACGAACACAAGCAACGCGTAAAATATCCTAGGGATTTCGACGTTGAACAGAGGTTTGGCCTGTTTTTTCGAGGTTCTGGCCGCAACGGACCACGATAATGGAACTGGTGTTAAGATTCGAATGGAATTTTCTGAACACGGATATTTGAATCCGGCCAGGATTAAGGCGGCTTTGCGTTGGTCCGTTCGCGGTCAGACCGAGCGGAAAAATTGTCGTCCGGTGGATTAGAATGTACTTGCTTTTTGCCCGGGGAACGTTGTTTTGTTAACGGTACTTAGTTTCTTTGACTTTGTTCTGCCGTTACTTTTTACCCGGTTGAACCGCGAAGGTGCTTTACTTTGTATTAAAGTCGATTCGAGGAGGTCGGGAGATTATCTTTCTATCTTCTCGGCTTAAATAAGATTTATACAGAGACTTATTCTGTCTACTTTTGGGCGCACTATAAATATGCATACCGTTGATGTTCGTATACGTGTTAAAATTAAATTAATATTTCAAAGACGTTTGAACAATCTTAAGCTACGCCTTATTAAACTGTAACTATCGTTGCAATAATAATTGCGAAACTGTCGTACCGGAAGAATTGTCTATAAATGATAAACCTGAATAAATAATAAACCAAATAATTGATCCATTTATTCTCATTCATCATCTAAGGAAATTCGGTTTACGATGTAAGCCACTATCGAATTCGATAAATAATTCGTAACGTTCTACGAAAGAAACGCGAGTTCTTTATGCAACAAATTCCTCTTTCATTCTCTGAAAAGTGATCACATTGTTAACTGAAACAGAACAGAGAACGTCAAATAACGTGAAATTGCTTGAGAAGTTAAAAAGCTTCTTTTACTCCTGCCTCTGTTCTGTCGAATTAAAATTGTAGAATGTATGTTTGGGTTGCGGAAACGGTTGATGGAAAAAGTAGCAAAATTGTACCTTTCAAAAGAGTGACTGAGATCCTGCAGTTACAAAGCATTTACATACATACGCAGGTGTGTAAGAATTTATGACATGTTGCAAGCATATTTACTTTATCCATACTTGTAAGAATTCGAAATTCCATACAATTCCAAAAATTCACAGTCCACTTATGAACGATAACGTAAACATTTGCATATTATATGATATAAATGTAACACACACACTTTTTGTACCTACCGTAGATAATCATTTCAAAGATCTTTCAATAACATTCTAATAATTTTCCAGCTTTACTTAACCCTCTTTAACCCCTTAACCTACGATTTACGTTCGAAAATGTTGGGCCGAAAACGTAAACGAGCTCGCACAGCCTTCGAGCCATTCGCACGATTTGTATCACACCATTTCAGATAATTAATCTTTTATTACTGATTTTCGTATAAATAAACTTCTTGTAATACTTGCATTTACCAAAATTATTACATCAGGTTGTAATTACTTATTAAATATTCCATTTATATTTATAACTTTAGGAGGATGCCGCCGGTAATATTTATATTTGGCCCGATCATTGCACGCGGGCTATGCTCGTAATATTTACGTTTGGCCCGATCATCGTACGCGGGCTACGCCCGTCGTTGAAGGTTAAAGGGTTAACACTAGGTTTGCGGAACCTGTAAATTTGACGGGTTTCGAATTTCACGAGCAAAATTTGCGAAAACAATTACTATTATTCCTAGCAATTTTTGTTAACATTTGTAGTATCGTAATTAATTTTAGAGCATAAGATAAAGTAAGGTGTGAACAGCGGGATTTCAGACCTGCTTGGGGACGCGCGAGGCCCTCGGAAAAATGCCCAAATATGGTTGTACTTGAGGAATTTTTCCGAGGTACGTGGTGGGAGAAAGGCCAAGGCTTAGCAACAGTTTTCGCTGGTCGAGTAGAGTTGAATCGGACGTTATACCGAATAGAGTTGAATTAGACGTGATACCGTGTAGAGAGTTGTTAATTAAGTAAATTAAGTAAAATTTGTTTATAGTATTATAATTATATTCCTATAATCGAATAATAAATATTATTATTATTGTAACACTACACATTTATCGATGGAGCGATACAAGGATACCCAAATCTATTTCCCTCTCAGTTCTACAATTCTAAATTTTGTTTGATGCATACCTTATTCCTTGGTATATGTATATTGGAAATAGATATACAAGAAATGTCCGTAAATCTAGTGTTAAACGATCCCATGTTTTTGAACGGTACTGTACACCGCAACCATTTCAACGCAATAGTGTACGTTCTCTATCTGCACCGAGGCGTGGCGCAATTTTCGAAAAGTTTGCCAGCCGGAAGGAAAATTTAAAAGAGTTATGTCGCGCGAGAAAGAGTATCGATATGCCGATACCGAGGTTCGAGTTTAGCTGTTACCGCGTGAAATGGATCCGTGTCGGGGGAGAAACTCCCCTTCGAACGACAGGGCATTACGAACTTGCTTAGCGGCATCAATGGCCGCGTTCCAGCCCTGATATTACGGGCATCGAAACAGAAGTTCCCAGGTCGTGCCACGATACCGTATAATATGACAATGCTAACGGGCATTGATCGAGATTCGATGCGCACGGGTCTCGTCCCGATCCGTGACGTAACGAGAATCGAATGGCATTGAATGACGTGACGGTGGTGGTTGTATATTATATTATTAAAATTTCGAACAGCAACACCTGAAACTATACACAATTTCGGTACGTTGTCGATATTACCCGTGATATGCATCATTTGTATTATAAATAACAAACTGAAATTTTGATTCTTGAAATTTAAGCTTTGTTCGTGTTAATTTTTTATCTTCGATAATTTATTGATCAACCGTTCTAATGTTAACCCTTTGCGCTCGAGAGGTGACTGTTAGTCACCAAACGATAGTTTCGCAAATTCTCAGACTTCAGTTTGTTTATTAGTACGATTCAGAGATTAAACAGTCATACGCATTAATTTTAATATATTACTTGAGTAAACTGAATGACGTTTAATACAGACGAATCTTAGTAAGTATTTCGAATTTGAAAATTTTTTGAAATTACTATCGTTAGACGACTAGCGATCACCTCTCGAGTGCAAAGGGTTAATATGGTAAGATCGTAAGAGGAGTTGTTACGAGTTCAATGTTTTATTTTTGGTGACTTAAATTTCGTCTTTATAAATCTTTCTAATATCAATACGTAATTGTTAGAGAAGTCGATGTTTACAATTGCTATGTTGAGAGTTCTTGTTGAAATAATTACTTGCTGGAAATTTGCTTCATCTCCACATTAAACAATAATTATAATCTTGTATTCCTGAATGTATTTTTAAAATGCGAAGATTTGGTAAAATGACGCTTTTTATTGGGTCACTTATGGAAAGGGTTAAATTATTTGCGACGCGACTCGCGATGAAAGACGAATACGGTGCGGCAATTCGACACAGCTTCTCCCGACATTTCCATTCGGTCCTACGGGGTACGGCTAATTCCTGAGAATTTGAGAACGTTGACACGAATAAGCGTTATCGAACTGCTTGGCAGCGAGCTGCCGTGGTCAATGCGCGCTAGTGAAACGTCGAGTTCAGCCCTGGGTGTGCATTACACGCGTCCGAAATTAAGGGTATCCTGGGCTTTCAGTTTAATTGCTGGAACTCGATGGACGAATTATACTTACCCGCGTGTCCGTTGTAATTGTTGCTTTCGTCGACTGCGTTGGTTTCTGACAGCAACTCGTTACAGGAACAGAGGAGGTTCCCAGCTAGTTTAAGGAATTAATAGCGCGCCGGGAATTGTATCCCTATTTTCGTTCAATTTTGACAGCATCACGAAACGATAAGTTAGCTGGTATACAGAAACGTATACTAGTTTATTGCTTTAAATCATTTAATTAAATTAAATCAAATTATTTAAATCAGTTACCACAACTTTGTTACGAACAGTAATAACGGTGGTGAACGTAAATTGATTATAAAAAGTAAAAATGATAGAATTAAATAAGGGAGATTCAACGTAGAATTAAAAAAGTATTGTGTTTGTACGATTGGGCGAACTCTAACGATAACTATAATAATTAAGGTGAATATAACAAAATGTTTAAATGCGTAATACGCTCGATTATTCAATAATGAATATTTCAGTTAATTTGAATAACGCATCCGCCCAAATCGATCATCGATTATTAATATCTGTATGGAATTCATTGAGATTTGAAATCAATACGAGCATTTAAATGCTGAAACGATACTGAAACGTAGGCGAGCAGGTTTGGTGCTATGAAAATTGAACAGGATTCCGTAACGCGTCTGCAAGTTTCATCTTTGTGCACGTCCTAAAGCTTAACGCGAAAGTACGCCGAAGTCATCAGCGTTCTAGGATTACCATTCGACGCAAAATATCGACTCTCTAGGGTAGCAAGTGTGAATACTCGAAATGGCGGCGCTCAGATCTAGTTTAGATGTCTCGCATCTAGTTTCATACTAATCGGCTGCCAGTATTACCTGAAATTCCTACGAATCCAGTTCCCGCGAACTTCGCGAGATTAATTCAATGTGTTTGTACTCTTGGACGAATTTTTTCGAACAAATTAATTACTTGTTTAATACAAAATAAAACAGGTTACGTATATATAACGTTGTAAAATATCACTGAGTAGGAGAAAAATAGTACGTTTAATTCTCGTCGTTAATATTTACAATATCATTTGGTTCTTCTTTCTTAAACAAAGATATATAAAAGAATTGTACGTACGTTAAATTTTGTGACTAGTTGTAGGTTTGTTCGGTGTTAATTTATGAGCGAATGAGTTGAATCGAGTGTTCTGTCTGGCACTTAACTGTGGACAACACTAAGAGCTTTAGAAGAAAACGATAAGTCGTGAGAAAGAGAGAGAGAGAGAGAGAATCGATCATGTGTGATAATTATTTTGACTAAACCAATTATTGGCCTATCACTGAGTACGATAATTACTTTCTCTATTACAACCATTTATTATACTACTTTTACACATTTATTGTCATTTAATCGTCTGTGAAACCTACCTATACACACGTACTATAATCGTGAAACATGTAATATGTAACCAATAATTTTTCAACCTCTTCGTATTTCAACCCTTTCCTACCTAAGACCGTGCAATTCCGTAGCCATCGACGAGACCATCAGAACATCCCCCAAAGTTCCACCATTCACTATCAAACTCCTATCAAACGTCCCGCATAAGCAATAAATAACGAATTACTCGAAGGACGTTTTCATCCCCCGATGCAATTACTTCCGGTAGCCCGATTCTTCGTCCGATCGTCGCGTCGCCTGGGTCCAGTCGCAGCCCGCCGAGACGCATACATCTTTCGCGGCAGCAGAATTGAAATCAGCCGTGAGAGCATCGAATTTACGCCGGCGATAAAGACGGCGTACAGTAACGGGCACAAGTTTAAGACGCGAGCGTGACGCAAGCCGATGCTCTCATAATTTATACAAACATCCTATTCGATTCATTTTTATCGTCGAAGGGATAATGGTCCACTTAACGACTGCGATAAAGCGACGAATTCATCGAGTTCGATGTGTTGCTCACACGAAATCGATCAATTTTACCTTCGTCGAATTTTTGGTCTCAAGCTTTTGTCCGTGACTGTAGCCTGGCGCCTCGCGAACTTCACCAACACATCTTCGCGCTAGCGCACGGAGCTGCATCCCTTAAGACCGAACTGCGCGATCGTGCGAATCGGCCAACCGTCGAAGGTTCAGGATTACACTCTGCTAGAGGATTGCCACGTACCGTTTCAAGAACTCGCTCACGTACACGCCGAACCTTGTGCCCCTACGTCATGTTTGTTCGAAGCGTTTAAACGTCGCCATTCAATAGACTTGGGGGGTCGACGCGGTGGCTTCGCGAGACGTACGAGAATTTTCTCCTTTCGATCGTGCATCCTGGGGTATTAACCCTTTTCGCGATTAGCGAGATGCGTGTCTTTTGGTTAGAAATGTCAGGGTAGCCGGTGATTCAGCGGTGGATGACAAGCATCGTGCTTTTTGGAAATGGAAATTAGCGAACAAATTTATTATTCTTTTTGTTTATTGAACATTGCAATAATTGAGATACGAAGTTCGATGTAAATGCTTTCTTGCTGCATAGCTGATTTAATGTTACTTGTGTGTCTTCTGGTTAGAAATGTCAGGGTAGCTGGCGATCAAGCAGTGGATGATAAGCATCGTGCTTTTTGGAAATAGAAGTTAGCGAACAAATTTATTATTCTTTTTGTTTATTGAACATTGCAATAATTGAGATACGAAGTTCGATGTAAATTGTTTGTTATTGTACAGCTGATTTAATGTTACTCGTGAGAACGTAGCTTGGTTAGGTTAATCACTATATTATATTTATTTTTTCACATATATGATTAGAAAATTCATAGTATTAATAAAATAATGGAATACCGAAACAATAGGATTCATGTATTTATGGAATGCGTATTGTTTGAACGTAGGTAATTAATGACTAATATAATCGATGCGAACACGTAGATATTAATTAGCGGCTGTAAATGTGAGCTTGTCAAACGGGACAAGGGCTAGTATGCAAATACCTATATTGTTTCAGAAAGATAATGATTCTTTGAAATTCATAGGAAACGTTATTTTAGCTGAAAATATGATTGAGTTCGAAAGGAACGGAAATTGTGTTTTAATGTGTTTTTAATCTACCAACGGCCGCGGGGGAACGAGTAACATCAAGTGACAACGATTGCTGTTTCATTCGGAGCGGCACGATTGAAAATTATAAATTCATCGCGGATGCTTCGAGCATCTTATTACTCTTGTTTCTGCTCTCATCATTTTTCCGGCAACGATTGTTATAATTTAGTACACGTTCGAACTTTAAATGAACTTTAAATAAAATTTATTTAAACTTTATTTAAAATTCAATAACACATGTTTAATTCCGGAAGTTTGAACAGCTTTGTATTTAAAACATTTGTGCTTCGCGGAAGCTTCCTACAAATTCAAGTTCTTCGATGAAATATGCTTTGTCGATGAAACAGGGAAACAACGACATTTTTCTATCTATTTGGAATAAAACTGATAAATTAAATATGACATTTAATTTATTTCTATTCTTCGGTTAATTTCACGTTGTACGTTTATGCACACCATTTCTAACCGCCGTAAATACGAAATATTAGCAGAATTGCAAGACGAACGCAAAACTGTATCGTTTCACCCCTTACAACGAACACTAATCCCCCACGACCATAAAACTTTCAATTCCCAGCGATTCGTCGGGCACCCCCACGCGAAACACGTCGAATATCCCAACCGGGTGTTCCGTATACCAAAATCAATAATGCAAATTAAAGCGTTTGTGGCGTTTCAAACGCGCCCGCGTTAAAGCATCTCGGAACGTGTAACATTTAAATGGTCCAGAAGCGAGCCCCTCGAACGACCTCTAACCTCCGATAACCGTTTCAGCGTGAACCAACGCAAGCAGCCAACTCCACGACCACGAAAGGCTTCGCTAGAAACTCCGTTTCGCGTCACGAGACTACCCTTCTAGTAATTTTCACGACGTTCGTCGGTCTTTTCGCCGACGGAACGGTCGAAAAGCGCGTTAACACGTTTCCTCCTAAGCTGCTTTTGACTAAATGTCACTTCCACGCTATGTGTACTATAAGGAGCTGGTAAGTTGGCGAGTGGAACGGGACAGAGGTGAAAAAGGTACTTCATTTTCGCCAATCAATCGTTTTCGTCTTTCTATGCGATACGATTCGATTCGTCGATTTTATTTTTGTTTCGGCCAATAACGAAAATATGCGTGCGCTGTTTTTATGATTATTAACCCTTTTAGTGCCAGGCATTTTACGGAATACACGCGAAGAATGCCACGGGTCGATTTAATATGCGCGGTTATATGAACAGCTTTATAAGGAACAAAATTCCGAACGTTGGGACTTCTTTCCCCTGTAACTAATAGTGAGAATAGGGTCCCGTTGAAAATATTTCGTTACTTTTACAGCAAATTTTTCAATAAGCGGTTTGGGTATAAATTTTCAGTTTCTGCGAATCGGCTGATCTATCGGCCCGTGGCAGATTTTGCATAAGGACAGTGAGCCGATAGATCGGCTTGCTGGCACTAAAATGGTTAAAATTGATGGAAATTGGGTTAAGAGACAGAAGCAAGTGAAACTGAGCTGATTTCTAAACACGTGGCACCATACAATACTTTAATGTGTACGATGTTTACAGTTCGACGTTGATACAGAGTGAGTCCTTCGGGCAGAAGATTTGGCGAATGACTTATTAGCATGTACAAACATATGAAAGATGGCGTTAACGTGATCCTTTAGATCCAATCAACAGAATCGATAATCTACCCAACAATTTTTTTTTATGAAGGTTGACTTTTTCTCTGGCAGCAACAATTATTTTAAAGCACGACTATTTAGTCCACTCTCTAATCACTAATACTATTCACTTTCTCTTTTTTTTTGTTTTTTGCATTTCTTGTTTGTAACGTTTCCCTTTGTACAAACTCTTTTCAATAACCTGTATGTACTGTAATATTACTTATGTATATAATTAAATGAAAATGAAATAAATTACGTTGGGAAAGGTGGGCCTATAGAAGCTACAACCTGTCAGACTCGTATTCCTTAGGTTCGTTAATTTACCAGCTCCCTATTGTTCGAGATGTTATTAGAGATGTTCGAGTACTCGAAATTGCGAATACGCGATTCTGGGGTCGGGCAGGACTCTGAATAGGTCTGGTTGGAAGGGTAGTTTCGAGTATCCGAAATTTCGGGGTACTCAAAGTTAAAATCAGGTCTAGAAAGTTTCAGGTACCTGCGATTCTAAAATCGGATCACAGATATCCATTTAGATATTTCGTAACATTCTTTTCTTGACTGCATATTATCTGCTTTAAGCAATGAAACTGTGTGATATTTATGTTTCTATAAAGTTCATAGACTCATAAGCGTTCCCCTCATCGCTGCTGGGCCAAATTTCGAATTTGGAAATATCACGCACTATAAAGTGCGAAGATTACCTATTTTCTTGTGTTTACGAGCTGAAAATGTATCTTTTGTTATCTATAATTATTAAAGTAATAGGAAACGTTTGCAAACACCATTATACAACACGCAACACAGGCGTCGGTAACTATTTCTCCCTGTTAACGAAAGAAAAAATATCATTTAGCGTGGAAATGGGTCTCCAGCGTGTACCCCAAGACAATGCACGTGGCAGGGAGCGTGTTAAGAAACAACAGCGGGGCAAGATGGTGGTGGACAAAAAGGGGTCAGGCAACGAAGGAATTCACACAGGGTTCACCCAGTCAGCTTCCGCGTGCGCCACGGTTTTGTTCTTTCTCAACGGCGAGGCGTCGCGACGTCGTTCGAGGTGTCTGAACGGGCAGCATGGCGGGCCAATTGATCCGGATCCGTGCACGCTCCACCGGTTATCCTCTATAGCTCGTAAACGCGCCTTTTAAGGCGGTGCTTTGGCACACGTGCTCTTTCACGGCATCGGTTATTCACGGCCCCCGCATTATCGCCTGTTTTTTCGCCAACTTCCCTTCCCCGCGTTGCTCGTTTGGCGGCAATTTCTCGCCCTCCGCTGGCGTGGCCGCCCTTAACGAGGCCGAAAGAATGGCCACGGATAAGCGACCCGCTCGATCCCACGGTAAAAAGTTTGGATCCCCTCGGAACGACCCGGCCCCCACTTTTCTGTAACTTTCTATCCGCGATTCTTTTCGTAAATTCCCCCGTACGAGCGAGCGCGGCCAGCTTTCGCCCGCACGAGATGCTCGGGGAACAGATTGAGCCCAGCTTTCGATTCAAGCTCAAACGCCTTGAACTCCCGACACCGCGTTTCCACCAAGTGCTTTCCTTCCTCGACGTTTTTCAGCCCAGTGGTGGGCAACCCACGGTGACACGTGTGGCACTGGCGTAAAGATCGCGAGAATGTGACCTTTTCTTCGCTCGGTTCGACTTATGGATGTGACAGTACATTCCGTTCTTTAAGTGTCGCGAATTAATCTTTTATTCTTGAGAGACGGCTTGTTAATTATCAAATGAGGCTAGTGCAGTTTTGTACATCTTCGAGTGGAGAAGGAATCACATTGTGGTATTTTCAAGATAAATAGATTTTAGTAGGTTACGTTAAAACTGGTACCATTTAAGGATTGGAGATTATTTCGCGAGCAAAAAATTGGAATAGAGCGAAAGTTATTTCTAATTAGCATTTTAATAGACAAGTTAATTTTGTTTGGAAGTGCTTGTAAGAAAAAATTGAATTTTCAGTTCTTGGTGTCTCTTTTATTTCCTGAAAAATTGGTACCTCTATAAAAATCTGTAATTCTGTTCCTTTTTCGCACAGTTCTTACGTTCCTTGGAACGTATAGTGATTTACCTGCGTATTTAACAACCGCACTGTTCGATTTGTATGGCGATCAAAGTGTTAAGATTTAATCCTTATCCGTGCCTTCGTTTATCGACCGTTGTTACTTTCTTATTCATGAGCAAGTTAGTTGCCCGCCACTGATATAGCCTTGAACGTTGACTTCTTTCTACCATCTTTCCTCATCATCCTGGCCCGTTCTCGAAGAGGATGGTTCTCTTCGATAGAGGGGCTGGAGTGGAAAGTGTTCGTAAAAAATTTGAACCGCGTACGGGGTGCGAGGTAGTCCATTTCCGAGCGAAGTTGTTTTACGCTTCGCCATTCGCGTTTACGATTGAGAGGCTTGAAGCGTATCAGGCTACGGAGGGGAGAAAGAAGGAAGAGCAATTTGGAGGAAGCTGTGCGAGAGTTGAAGTGATTTATAGATCATAACGCGAAGTGGGATGTTTTGCGATGGGAATAGGTCGATAATGGTACGTCGATAGTAATGAATGACTTTATTTTATGAGTGCGTCGTGGAAACTGAAGGATGTAATAAAATGTTTAATAATAACATAATGAAGTACAGGACACGGGAACGGAAAAAATATATTCCTAAAGAGCAAAGAAAAATATTTTTGGAATATTTGATTCCTATTTTTATTTAATACTTCGTAGCATTCATTTATTTAATATATTTGTTTTTTTCATAGTAAATTCCCTTTAATTAGGAGAATTAATGAAAAGATATAAAAATACGTCCTAATCTCCTAACTAGTATTTTATTTCACTTTCATTATATGCTTCTCTATTTTATTCTACTTTCTTCTTCTCTTTGTATTGGGAAATGATTGTATGTCAGATTTTTCCCTTCTATATTTATTTAAACCCTAAAAATTTCATACATTCAATAGCAAACTCTGAAGTTGAAAAGGCTCATCAGAAATATTCATCGTCGTGGTTAGAAACTTTAGAGTTTGAAACTTAAATAGACGATAATATTAACAACAATTTTTTTCAGAGAAATCAAACATACTTCTAAAACGTTATAGTCCATTTACACCACACCCCCAATAAATTACATGTTTTCATTTCATTAGAAGACCCTCGATAAATGCACTGGTCAAGAAACGTGCATTTACTTCCAAACTTTGCGATGCAAAGTGCTCACCCGTCGAAGTACCTTCATGGTTTAAAAAGCTTGATCAGGTTGCTTATAATTTCATTTCGTTACAATTTCTACGACACAATGCTCGGGAGAATTCAAAACTCGACACTCGCCCCGTTGAAACTTCAACCGTCTCGGGTATTATCATAATTCTACCCCGGCAATAAAACGTACTTCGAGTACGTGACAGGCGGACAAGTAACGATCCCGTTCTCTCAGGCGAATGTCGCAAAAACACCGAGAGAAACTCTTAATCTTCCGCCTCGATAGACGCGTCAGTGTAACCAAGCCGTGTACAAAGGGATACTGTAGAACCGGAGATGTAAAGATGCGAAAGTTCGTGACAACGGTGGAAACGAGGCTGATAACGTTGCAAGCGCCCAGACAAGTAGCAATAGACCGGGCTGAGGGAACGATAACGGCAGCAACAAAGCTTCAGGATGATTTCGTTGCATAAAACGGTACGATCGTTCGGAATAAGACGCTCGAAAGGGAGCTGGAACGGGTTGTATGGAGAAGGTTGAAAGGATAGGAACCAGGTTAATGCTGGAACCATCGAACTGGATGAAATGACCAATAACACCGGTCTTCTACAAAATTTCACTCTCTTTTCGTTGCACAAGGTTTAACGTGCGATCCTAACAGCAATTTTTAAACTGAATTTCAAATCTGAATTTGTTTTGTTCTCCGTTACAGGAGATTCCCGAACAACGCATGATTCAATATTCAGTAATTTGTGTAATTCCGTGTATTTACTGGATGTAGAATATTTAATATGTGTTATTTACCGATTTGTTGGAGTACTCGTCTTTACGAATACAGTAGGAAAAAATTGGAACGAAACGTTGGAGCGTGTATTAAAGTTCTACGAAGACTTAAAATTATACGCAGTGTTGCAATCCTTTTTCCTTCTTAACCAATAATAAACGATTTTATTTTAATAACACTTCATATATGCTTATGCGTCCGATTGTACGTGTACGACCCTAACAGCACGTGATCGGACAAAACTTTTGCGACGATTTTGAAGGTGCTCGTCTTCAGAGTGATAAGGGGATGGTGAAATTACAATCCCAGAGAGCGACGGCTGCCAGAGAGCAAGCCGGATGTATAGAAATTCCTGTCGTGCTGCTCGAGATTCGCCTCGTTCTGACGTCGTCCCATCTTGAAGTCAATCTATTATATTCGTGTCCTCATTGTGGCGAGACAGCTCGCACGTGAAAGCGCAAGGAGTATGAAGGAGAAAACGCGGTAAACTCGATCGCGGCGTCCTTCGTTCTCTG
Source organism: Tetrapedia diversipes (assembly GCA_033822845.1). Classification (NCBI taxonomy): domain Eukaryota; kingdom Metazoa; phylum Arthropoda; class Insecta; order Hymenoptera; family Apidae; genus Tetrapedia; species Tetrapedia diversipes. Next base: position 1,145 of record JAOPTO010000588.1, on the reverse strand, counting down.
CTAACGAAATGGTTTCACTTAGGGGGTAGACAGGGGTGGGGGGATTAGGAAAAGGGGGACCAAGAAATGGAGAATCTACTCTTCGGATTCTGTTAACAATAATAGTCGGTAACGATAACAATGCCCAGTTTCCAGCCAATACGTCGTGGAGACGCAATACGTACAATAAACGGGACGAATTCGAGTTCCAGAAAGAAAAAGGCTCGAGCTTTCATTGACGAACAACAGGAATCATAGTAAGGGGACGTGCAAATAAATTGGGGTGGCTCGAATGAGTAGCAATTGTGTTGCTTTAAATGGGAGTGAGGAGAAATTGACAAACGCATATATGCGTCCATAATCCACGCGATTAACTTTCGTCAGAGACGCATATACGAATCCATAATCCACACGAGTAACTTTCGCCAGAGACGTATGTCTGCGTTAATAATTCACGCGAGTAACTTTCGTCAGAGACGTATATACGCGTCCATAATTCACATGAGTAGCTTTCGTCAGAGACGCACATATGCGAAATAACCATGCTTCGTTCTTTTTGCCGATCGTTAGATGCGATCGTGACGGCAGACCAGCGAACTTCCGCGAACGGTATTGTACAGGCAGTTTAATTACGCTAAATCCCCGCGACGGCTAATGAAACGGACGGTCTCGTCGCTGTTTCTCGTTTTTCCATCGAGTCCGCCGCTTCCGGTCGAGCATGGTGAAGAGGGCGGGGTGGGAGGGAGGGAGGTGAGCAGGAAAAAGAAGAAGATCGGAAGGATGGGCTGGGAGAAGACAGGATAACCGCATTGCACCACGCCTGCCAACCACATCGATCAACAAATCACCGTCTATAAGCGAGGGAGGCCTCAACCCGCTTCTCCTTAGGGGAATCCCGGTCCCTCCTGTGGGACTGGTGCTCTTTAGATTGACTGAACCGCAACCTAATTACTGCCTTTATCGTTTTTGTTGCTCGTCCGACCGTGAAAACATTATTTCGTTTATTCTCGTCGTTATTCCTATTCTCGTACTTCGTCTGTGAATTAATGAGGACCGAGTGTATTAAAATTTTTCAACGTGAACTTGGTGAAAAATGTGGGTGTGTGTACAGTAGCGTGTACAAATGTTTAAGGCGACGGGACAACGCAAAACATAATTTTATGGTT
>JAOPTO010000587.1:391787-444230 GCA_033822845.1 Tetrapedia diversipes | reverse complement strand
ACGGGCTGGATCGGGTTAGGTTCAGGTTAGGTCTAGCTGCAGGTGAAATTTTTCGGGTTAGGTCTAGATTACGCTCAAATTCGGGTTAGGTTCAAGTTCAGATCGCAGGAATCTGGTTAGGATCGTCAGAATCTGATTAGGTTCGCGGGAATCTAGTTAGGTTCCGTTAGGATCACGAAAATCTGGTTGGGTTCATGAGAATCTGGTTAGGATCAGTAGGAATCACGAAAATCTGCTCAGTATCAGCCAAAAACAAAACTTATTCGAAACCTATGGACATCAAGTTGATGACCTTTTTTTTTTTTTTTTTTTTGCTTGCTGGAAATTTGTAATTCCATTTTGAGGTTAGGAATCCTCAGGAGGTTACCCGTCATCCTGACGGGAAGACAGGGTTGCTGGATGACAAGAATATACAGAATCATGAGGTTATACCGGGTGACAAGAAAATACAACGTTCTTATAGATAACTAAAATAACATGAGGTAACCAACACAGCATGGTAACAATTGCCAACACCAGATTCTAATTCAGATTCTAATTATTATGCATATGTGCGCACTCTCCTACTCAGTGTTAATCTCTCCTGTGTGATATTAGACCTCTTCACGAGAGAAGAGAATTTTCTCTCAAGTAGTACAAACAACCAATAGTATTACATTCAAATTATTACATTTCCATAAGGAACAAGGTACAAGGCCTAAGGTACAAAGTAAAAAAAAACATAAATGAATCGCGATCTTGAAAGACTAATCTATCACAGAATTTAAAAATGTTTTTAATATGTTATTAAAGACGATGTTTTGAACAATTTCCTCTAACGAAACTGACGGGTATTTTTAATTTCTGAAATGCTTGCAAAATATGGATTAATTTGTTATGAGATTATTGTATAATGAATTGGACCGAAATCATTTTTCATATTTTCGCTATGGAGTACCAACAACAGCGAATTGCGAAGAAGATTGGAGTGACCTCGAAAAAAATAGAATAAATAAATAAAATTAATATCCTAACATTACTGTTAATGGTGATGATAAGACATAAAGTACGGTATTTATAATAAATAACAATATTAATTTTATTTATTTGGTGAACTGTAAAAATCGTGGTGCCATCAACTTCGTCGGTTTGTCCTTTTAGTGTCCTGAAACATTCGGGACAATACCGGTAGAGGGCAGAAACGTTTGCTGAACTGCATCGGGTCCGGAACAATGACTAATTATTTAATTGCACTTCAAGCTCTAGCACTCTGGTTCGGATAACGAATTTCCTTCCCTTAGAATTTCTCGCAACCAAATCCCATGTATTGTACACCAGGTATGTAATGGTTTCACTAGTTCTACTTTCATTAATTTCGGTGTTGATTTCAAGATGTTAGTAATTTATTCGTTCAATGGTTGCATCGTATACAAGTTTTTGATTAGACAGCGTTTTGTGGTTTAAATAAAAAAAAAAATGTTCTCGATATACATTGAAATTATTGCAGGTACACATGATATTTATTGAAAGTAATTAAAACGAATACTTCCGTTCGAACGTTTCAGTATAAGTTTCTTTCTTGTTTTTCCTTACATCTTTCATGTTTGTAGAAACAGCAGCGTGCAATGCTTTGTCAACGCATTCTTTAAACTCTTCTACTTCTGCCGCACAATTTATCGTGTTTCCTTTATTATCCATCAAACAAGCTGTCACCTTATGAATTCATTATAGCGTATTAATAATGAGTTGTCTTATTGTATAATTTTGTTGTAGCATTAAATTATAAAGAGACATTATGAAGTCCACTTCGATAACCCTGATTCCAATACGTGTGAAACTTCAATCTTTCCTCGTCAAGACATATTGTAAACCACTGAATACATATTATATCTCTACGAATTAAAATCTTAAACAGCTACGACAGTATAGATGTTATTCCATGTAAATAGTAAATAATAAAGCTTACTTTAAACGTATCGAAAGGGCAGCCAGGCTGAGATTTTGTGCTCAAGTATGCGTTAATATCGTTTAAGATTTTCTCAGCTTCGCTTATTTCTAAACCAGTTCTTATCGAATGATCCTTATCAACAGCAGCTAACTTTTGAATCCAAGAATTTTCGTATTCGGTCACTCTTTCTTCGTTAACGACGCCTTGAAATTAATCCTTCATTTTTAATTTTCGCTTTCAGAACGGTATAATTTTTAATTTATGATAATATTTTAAAACAGCTATTAATAATGTATTGGTTTATACATATTTACATAATATTTAATTACAACTCATTTAAACTGGCAGCCAGCTTAGCTTCCCCTTTGTAGTATTTACAATACGCATATGATATACGCTATTTATATAATATGTATGGATATGTAAACACAGGATTATAGAATAATCATAGAAATTCGCTAACCCCACAGCATTTGTATATACGCATAGCATTGTGATATGAAAACGTGAAACGCAATTTCCAAATCACAAATATTATAAGCTTTTAAGAATTTGTAAGAAATAAAATATGTTTACCGTAAGAAATGAAATAAAGAAAATAACGATACAATTTTTCGATGTCTTTTTCTAACAATAGATAAATGTAATTACTAAGATATAGTAAAAATGTAAATAAATTAATTATTTAATAAGTGTAAAGAAAGGTTAATTATAGATATGCAAAACAGCACTTTTAGAAAATATACATAGACGAGTAAATAAATAATTTGTATCTGCGATTATTTACCAGATGTTAATCGGTAAAGGACGGAATTGCTTATTTTAATTAAATTTTTTTTTTCAGATGCCTCCTTTTCAATCATGCCTGAATTTTGGGATACACGAAAAAGATAACCTCTATAAACTCGATGGTTTCGATTCGATCTGAATTGTTCTTTACAATTAGTTGAATTACTTCCAGTTAGTTTACCGATATTTTGCATCGCTTTCTTTTGTTTCCTTCTTTTTCTTTGCGATGCGTTGATACATGTAATAACGATATTTTTATCATAATCGGAATAAAATTCCATCGCTCAATCATAACAAATGTGCGTAAGTTATTTAAAATATGAAAAGTCAAACTTTTTTTATAGCGTTATCCCATCGTTTTATTATTAATCGTGATGTTCTATGACACAATAACAATGTTTTCCAATTTATTGGGTGGAACTTCGTCTATCTTACTCGTTTTAATATCATGGATAAGTTTCCTTACTGGATCCTAAATTATTTTACAATCTTTTAAAATTATCATACGATCTGTTATCTATTGTACAGAAATAATGTGTACTTTTAGTTTAACATCGCGATCAAAAGTCTTTTCCACTCGGCGATGCAATCACTCTGGAAAAAAAAGAGATAGCAGTTCTCGTTTTACAGTTTACGGTAAATAAACAGTTATTTGCGAACATGCAAATTTATTGGAAATGAAACATAGATATTACAGTCATTATGAGCGATGTATATTATTAATATCTATGTTAGGGATGCCCAAGTTGTTTCTCTTACATAAAATTAATGCGAAAACAGGTATTCCTTTCCAAAAGTTTCTTTAATTCAAAAGTGCGATCAGAAGCCGCTTAAAATCTTCGCCGCAGTCACTCTGTAAATGCAAACAGAATGTGGGAAGGGTTGAAAGCAATGTTAACAATATTGTATTTATATAACGATTCACGGTTACATGTGTGCATGCATATTATCAAAGCGATTCTTGATTAGTAGAATTAGTTGACTGACTCACAAATTAATTCGCATTAATTAATGAATATCACTATAGTAAGAATAACGTTTGACAGTAACAAACTCACTAACACCATTCATTTAATAAGTCTCACAGAGATTAGTGCAACTTATATTGAAACGCAAACGGAAATAATTTTACGAGTATATTTATGACAACAAAACTTCAAAAAGTCAAAGAAAACCGTGACGCGTAAAGCCATAGTTACTGATAATTATCGATGAAATTTGGAACAAGTTAAAGTTAAAATATCTATTAAGCTTCGCGGAATGTTACGAAGCATTATAATTGATACTAAATTATGATATAAAAACAAAAGGTATTGTTCTACATGAAATGCTTTCATCCGAGTAGGGCAAGCAAGAGTCTCTTGTAGTCTCCTGAGCAGTCATCCTGAAATTTATGGAAAATTATGGGCAGCCAAGATATAGCAGATAGCTATTGAACGAAGATGTAATTTAGGAACAGGAAACATTTAATTATATACATATTCACATATATATACATATGTATGTATGTATATGTATTGTTATACCGTTATTCGAATAAGAATAATTAGTTCCAAGTGTTGGATGTTTCTGTAAAGAAACCACTAAACATCGCAATCGAACTTTAGTTATTCTTTTCTCGATTCTTATCGTTAATCATCGATCGTTTCAAATGATAGAATTTCGGTGTTAGATTAACGGTGAGACGAATAAACGTTACAGAAACATTTTTGCAATTAAATTAGTGTACAAGAATACCAAGCCTCTGACTTACATCTATGTCACCTGCGAGTGATTGCCCATAGATTTTTTGATAAGCGTCCTTAATATCACCTAAATCGATTTCTGATCGAGCTATGATTACGCGTATTAACGTTGAATCGTCCGTACCCAAACCACGCATCGCTTTATACAGTCTTTCAGCAAGATATGCAGTTTTATCTCGTACACACTTCACTAAAATAAACAAATGCAAAGTTATTATTATCACCAACAATTACCCATACATAGTACAAGAATTATTAGAAATTATCGTAATGAAAATTGTATGCATAATTATAAAGAAGCTAATAAAGAAATGGTAAACGAAACGAAAGATGATAGAGTTGATTTTACGTAACCTTAAACGAGAGCAAAATATGATTACTTCTCCAAGTTTATACGTGCATACATACCTATACTGTACAATACAAACAAATAGCTTAACGATATCAATACTTCGTACCCACTGCAAGATAGCCATCTTCAAGGGATCCCGAAAATTCTCTCTTAATAGCATCTTCTAAACTGTGGCCAGCAAGACGTTCGTATTCCTCAATAATTTTTCGCAGCTGAGGATAACTTTTAGTAACGAGGATAGCATTAAACGTGCTTTCATCCGTACCCCATTGTTCTTCGCCAGCCGCAAGGAGTCTTTCGGCATCTTGAATTGCAGCTGCTTCATCGACGTCAGGATTTTCATTTCTATTGGCCTATAAAAAGCAATATAAAGAAAAAATTATCATTTACAGATCATTTATTGAGAACGAGAACAAGAACAAGAGGAATAACGATAAGAAAAAGGACGGATGCGATAACGAATTATCCTATAACGGAAAATTTCAAATCCCCTTCTTATTGTTTGATTAATTAATTAAGTTTTGACGACTGAATTACAATTTACTTACGCATGAAAGTGAGACTAACAATCTTTTGAAATGGCCAGAAGTATCGCTTTTCAAGTCATCCTCCAAATCTTTTTCATACACTACAACCATAAACGAAACTCATGATTTTATTTATATACTTTAATGTACTAACGAGATACAACACATCTGCTGATAAAGATTATCGAACATTACGAATAAATCAAACTGGAATCGCCGTATTGTTCTCAACAATTTATAATGGCGGTCGCTGTCAATCTATGTCCACATTAATCCGATTAAAGCTACATTTAAACTTATTTTTATCAGAAATGTATTATAAGTAAGTATTCGGATGCTCTCGAAAAATATGATAACAATAATATTATATTTTAGTACATATAATTTAATGTTTTGTTTAATCGCCGTGTAAAAATCATTTTATATTATTACACGTCTACATTTATCTAAATGATTATTTGCATTAGAAAATACTTACGTTCTTTATAAACTGCAGATATAGTTTTGATGCCATAATTGCTAAGAGATGCCAATACCTCGATGAGAGCTCCTTCGTCCGTGCCCATACCAGATATCGCATCATGAAGTTCTTTAGCGTAAAATTCCGGCAACGGTGTCATTAATGCTAAAATTGCCTTTTCAAAATTACCACCAAGTTCTGACTTCAATTCGGAAATAAGATCTTTTCCGTACATAGTTTTAAATTTGTCTGCTATTTCAAGTCGTTGCACGATTCCACGGTGAGCTAGGACATCGATAATTGTTTGTTCATCAGTGCCGAAACCTTTCATCGCGGTGCGAAGAAGAGCTGCATCTTCTTCTGGATTGAAAGGTTCAGCGGGATAAATCGTTGGTGTGCACTAAATGAAACAAATGAAAGATGCATATAAATAAAACGCGATAAGACGTACTTTTCCTTTTCGTTCGTGTAAAAGTAGAAAAAAAAAAGAAATGATTCCTATATCATTACGTATGTATAGCGCTTTAGAAGCTTTATTCGTGTTTCACGGATCATTTCAATTATAACTTCCACGAAAAGTATAGAAGTAGCTTGAAACAGAAATACGTAACGCCCATTGCTCTCGTTTTTAATATTTCAATTGCTGCATAAATAAAAGTAACAAATTCTTAATAATTACCTGCACGTGATAGTACTGACTGGCTGACATTATTCGTGACAACTGTAAAATACAAGTCTATATTAAATAATAATATGTACGTTTAGATTGTCACGTTAGAATTATATCGATTATTTCCTTGAAATCTACGCACGCAATTATAATTAGTCTATGTTTATTAAAATATAAAGAACATAGCTTTCTGTGTCCGTTCGTTTGAATTAGACAGTATTTAGAAGGTGGTATTTACAAGCGTTTGTAAACAAAGATTTAATGTTGCTGATGGAAAATAATATTTTTCTATTTTTATTCGATGTAATTTAAAACTACAACGGACCGTGCTTTTACGATTACACGTAACGATTAAATCACTTTGTCCAGAAACTTATTTCCACATCACTCTGAAGTTATTAGATGACTGATGATCTCATTGGTTGGTATAAATATCCTTTAAGAACCGGTAGTTAATCTTATTAGAAGTAGTAGTATGCATCGAAAACCTTGCCGAAAAGATGTTGTAATGAGATTAGTATTTCAGAAATATGAAACTTTGTAATAAAAGGCTGTATTGATCGGAGTCTGCAAATAAGTATTCAGCAGGGTGTGGTCCTTACCTTCTCTTAAAGTGGCAACAAAGTTTACTCCTTCTGACCCAGCGGAATACCGATTCCGTTTGATTCTAGTAACCAACTGAAGCAAACTGCCGCTCGTCACAGATATTCTTTGGAAGAATGGTGGGAGTAAATAAACGGAGAATGTACGCGAACGCTGTAGGAAATGAGGTTCAACGATGACTTAACGAGTATGTAATGTAATGTAATTCACACGAAAACTCAACATGGGTTAAAACAACTTATAAATTATAAATCCTGCAAATATACAGACAATTTTCTACTACTATGATATTATTTCCTTTCGGTCACATAGAAGTCCTTAAATGATAGAATGCTTACTGTGTGTCCGTGTTAATGAATTACGCTTGGCAAATACCAAAGAGCATATTAAATATGCATTTTAGGGTGTAAAATACGTCATAGATACTTAAGTTACATGACTGTTATCTATGTAGAATTATTGCTTATGAAATATGTACCACGCCGAAACGATTGATAGAACAATCAAATTTCTGTCTCTGGAAAACAGATACAATGCATCAACTTACATAGTACAAACATATTATTATCATAGTGAATCTGCACATATATAATGACGCATATGATATAATGATTGACATTATAATCTAATGTTTCATTCAACTTTGCACATATTCAATACCTATGTATAGTAAGTGATTAAAGTGATAATAATTAAATGTTTAGCTTTACGACACCTACAATACAAACAAAACACACAATCGCAAGGTTCCAAAAGTCAACTGAATATATTACCCGTTGATAGCAAGTGCTTGGTGCGGTTCCGTGTATACACATTGGCCAAACGAAAGAAATACATAATCACAGCATCCGAAAGGAATGATGTAACGATAACAGAAAAAGGATCTTTGGGAGGGATACTGACGTAGTAGCTTTGATGATGACGTATCAAATAAAGAATGCCATAACGCAATGAAGAAGAATAATCGGGACGACCGTTCTGACAATGCGAAACAAGGACAAGGTGAAGAATGGTCCTATGACTCACCGTATGGTAGCAGATACTGTCGTACTCTTTGAATAACGAACAACCTCGATTCTTTGGTTTGTTAAGTGGAAATCGTAATGATCATGAGAATGGAGCGCAACGACGTTGCACATCCGCTTAGCAACTATTTTCCTTACAACTGATTCTAATATACTAATGTAATTTATATATTTATATGTGTATATATATATATATATATATATATATGTACATGAGCACATACAGTCACACCCAAAATTTATATATCTACATTCTGAATGACGTAAATTACATTGTACGTCATATATCGTCATTCGTATGATAGAGTTAATTTTGTTACGTATAGAAGTTACAGAGTTAAATTTGTTAAACTAATGTATTAGATACATGATACATGCACCGTTCCATTCATAATCGTCGTATGAATCAACGACAAATCGTATCCATGACAAAACGTTAGTAAATACGTATATAAAGTTCATGACAAATCAATGTTCTATGTCGATAAGTGTTTTCAAGAATAACCGAGCATACGTAATATACGTAATTAAACGTGATGGTATAAATCAATAACGTAAGAATTCAACGAAATAGTTTGATAAATCTAATCTTTTGTTTGCTTAAGAAATTGTAATTAAAAATGGATGAAGATGAAAAGACTTTTATCAATAGAAAATTGGCTTCCCAAAGCTGAAACTTCATTTATCCCATTCGACTGAAAGAAATTTAGTGTTTACAGCGTATATACTTAAGAATAAATCTCGCGCGGAGTTTTGTGGTACGTCTCGAATTTTCCGTGAACACTGACGTTGCTAGATTTTTGTGCTAGTAGATTATTATTGATACATATGCTCTTTTGCTACGGTAAACATTTGATCCTCTCTACATGCATATATCACAGGGAGATAGCTAGATTTAGGGCTTATTCTATAACTTTTATTTAAAACATTTCATGGAGTTGCCTGCAAATTTGCAAATTCTAATCTTACCAACAGGCCTTTGCATGTAGCAAAGTTAGACACGAAGAAGTAATTAAATAAAAAAACGACGGTAACTCAAATTCAATTTTGTTATATGTATTTGATATTCATCTTATCTTTATCTTTATAGTAATTTCTTAAAATTTCTCTTACCAATAGTCGAACTCGTTATAGATTTTCAAGCTACCTCTTTCGCCAAACGTATGCAGTTATGCGCTTGCGGACGCATACGTGTTTGTACATGCAAACCCATCTCAGTCGATAAAGATTGTGCAGATCTGGAATCACGGAACGGATCACGTTATATATGTAGAGGCATGTGTGTTTACTACTGCCTGCTCAAATTATGAAAACATAACCTATAAAACATTTATAACACGTGGATTAACGGAACGTGAGCTAAATGAGTTTGTTTGTGATAAACAGGTAAGATATAACAATAAATGTTATATTAGTGATTTGAAATTATACAGATAAATGTTCTGTTAGATCATTCGTTTAAATGTATTTGAATCCTGAGTTCTTTTCTACAGATAACTCCCTTTTGTATATATGCAAAATACTGTTATCGTAATTTACAAACATGTGTAATTATGAAATATTAATAATCATCATTTGCTAACAGGTATGATGGTGAAAAAGAGGAAACGAAAAATGAAAAAAATCATTTATCTGAGTTATTACAGAGAATAGAGCAACGTAAACTAGAAAGAGCTGTTGAAAGTAATTTGCAAAATATTCAGAAAGTAAAGCATGAAGAAAGGAACAAGAAGAAGAAGAAGAAGAAGAAGAAGAAGATTGATGAAGATACTCCCAATGTTGATGTAATCAGTAAAAATGTATATATTTCTGATCAAGATCATAAGAGAAAAAGAATACAGAATAAGGATGTTTATAAAGAAGAAAATGATATACAGTATGAAACTGCTACGCTTAAAGATGAAAAATTACAAGGCGAAGCTACAAGCGACAGGGAGAATCAAATATCTTCTAATAAGTCCATAGATTCGAGTGAACAACTGAAAGATAAGATAAAACAACAAACCAATTTTATTGTGTTAGGTACAAAAGCCAAGGGAAAGAAACACCAGGTTAAAAGAGTATTACCGGAGTGGTTGGCTAATCCAAATATTATATCTATTAATTTAGATAGTGGTCCAAGTTTAAAAGAATTGGATACAATTGTAGATTCTAATCTTATTCGAGTATTAAAAGCTAACGGTATCAATAAATTGTTTCCCGTTCAAGCTAGTATGATGTCTTGGATATTAAAGTGTAATAAGGATAGGCAAGAAGGATGGTGGTTAAGGGACACATGTGTATCTGCTCCAACAGGCAGTGGTATGTATACATGTATAAGACATTTGTGGGATTTATGAAGGATTTGCATTACAATTATGTTATTCAACTTTATTTTGTTAGTTAACGAGATAAGCCATGATAAAAATATTGTTATTTAGTATGTATACAAAACAGTATTTTTTTAAAACACTGGCACGTTTCTAATCTTACCATTTTCCTAGGTAAGACTTTGGCATATGTTTTACCGATTGTACAAACATTACAATCTCGATTGGTTCCGAAAATACGTTGCTTAGTGGTTGTACCAGTGAAAGAATTAGCTGCACAAGTTTGCAGAGTAATAGTTACATATACATTGCATACAAGCTTAAAGGTTGCCTTACTTTCTGGTGCATCTACATTTCACCAGGAGCAAAATAACATTTTGAAAAAGAGTATGTATATTATGAAAAGAAGGACCTATTTACGTTATATAATAACGTAATAATCGTATATAAAATTTAATTTGAATGTTAAAGGTGCTAGGGGAGAATACATACCTCTGGTAGATATAGCAATCGCTACACCCGGTCGATTAATCGATCATATATTGAAAACACCAGGATTTTCTTTGAATGATCTCAGATTTCTTGTTATCGATGAAGCAGATAAAGCTGCAGATTGGCTAGAATATCTTCCCGAACCTCATTATCAAACTCCGAGGTTAACGCTTTTCAATATACGCAACAGGTTAGCGTTTGGATATAATCTTTCAGAGTATTCCATAATTTCATGAATGTATACAGAGCTGGGTATCAAATTTACAGTGCCTGTTTAATTTTTATACAGCAAAATCCCAGCGCAAAAATTATTGTTTAGTGCAACCTTATCGCAAGACCCAGAAAAATTGAATCGCCTCGGTCTTTTTCAACCAATATTATTTACATCTGTGTTGGTGACGGATAAAGATGATGATGTAAATTTAGATGTGGAAGCAAGTGGCTTTATAGGCCGTTATACAAGTCCTAAAGAATTAATAGAACAAGCAGTAGAATGTACAGCGGAACACAAACCAATGGCTTTATATCAGTTATTGAACAGAAATAATACGGCATTGAAAACATTAGTATTTACAAATTCTGGAAAAACTGCTCACAGACTGGCTATTCTGCTTCGGTCACTTCTATCTAGCAAAGATATAGCGGTTGGAGAGCTTTCGGCACAGTTTTCGCCAAAAGAACGTGAGAATATTCTGAAAAAATTTATTACTGGAGCGATTCAAATGTACGTATTATTTATTGTGAAACGGCCAATTTTCAACAAATCAATGTAATTCCGTTTTTACTTTCGTTACGTTTCCAGACTCGTAAGCTCAGATGCACTGGCAAGAGGAGTTGATATACCTGATGTGCAATTAGTGATATCTTATGATTGTCCTAAATATGTTAAAGGTTATATTCACAGAGCAGGAAGAACAGGACGCGCGGGTAAATCTGGTATCGCAGTGTCTATATTAACGTCTAAACAAGTCGAAATATTTAAACATATGTTGAATAATGCTCATAAAGCAGTACCGAATATCGAAAAGTTAGAACTAAATTCTCTCGCCAATGAAACTAACTATTCGAGTCATATTGAGAAATTAAGAAACGATCTAGAAGCGGAGAAACAAAATAGTTTAGCGCGTACCAAAGCTGTTAAACGGATTTATTCTGTAGTTATGTAGAATGAAGGAAGAAAAGGAAAAGGAATGTGTGGAATTTTGTATAAGTAATCACGAATAAAAGATAATTTATTTGAGAAGACCAGCTTATGATCAAGCAAAAATTATTAACCGAACATTAGAAAGTGAGAGAAGGCGAAGAAGGTTCAAAACAATTTACAAAAGTAACATCGATAATAACATTTTATTGTCTGAAGTTAATATTATCATACACGGTGCTCGTTCTGTATCGCAGTTTCGTTCTATTTATAATTGCCACATTTTTAAATTGCTTATTAATTGTTATCATTATTGTTGCGTTCTGTCAAAGGCAAGTTATTCACATTTTTAATTTATAAAAGATAAATCATCATTTATTGATTAACGACACAGACATGGTTATATTGCTGTTATTGATGTGTATAATTTTATAGCCTGAAAATGTCGAATATACTTTATGTACAGCAGAAATGGCCAAATTAATGAACAAAGATATAGTTCCGGGTAGAAATGTAGCGTGATCAAACGTTGCAACGCATAAAGCGGTTTTGTTAATAGGATCGATCTGCAATAAGCAATACGATTTCGAAAAACAAAATCCGAAAGGTTTATCTATTTACGATTAGAATGAGTATAAATTTTGTTAAATAACTGAAACATTTTAAAGTGAATCAGTTTTGCGTTGATCGTAACAGCATCTCTGGACATTCAAGGATTTTGTCTTTTCGAATCATTGTTCCGATATTCACGGGTAGCACGTAAGTTTATTATACATACTAATTAATCTATTAGTATCGGTTTTAGGATCACGCCACATTTACATGGGAATTGCTCACAGTGTACAATAAAATTGTTCACAATGTATATTTGCAAACTGAATTCTGTTGTGTTTATAAAGTATTCAGAGTTCAAAACATTCAGACTGCGTGTTATAATTCCTAAAACGACACTTAATTATTTATTGCACTATTATATTTTTGACAGATCATTACCGTGTATCATTTCAATATGTTTGGTCACCTAAGTAAATATACGTTAATGTTTGAATTAAAACATTTAAGCAGGCATAATAATTTGTTTCCTTCTTTCCGCAATGTTATTAATGTATATTTAATGTTTAGTTTATATGTAAAACCAATATTCATGGTAATTTGTAAACGTAAATATGTACTTGTATCCAAATTCAAACACGTTAAATCACCAGCAAAATAAGTAGAGTCAGTATTTATAGGTACTATTCAAATTTTCGTTGTGAGAGATGCAATGAACGAGCACATTTAATTATTAATTTGTAATACCCTTACGTATCGATAAATGTCTAACAAGTGATTAAACATCATTTTTTCAATTCAGTATGTTACATATCGAGACCATTTAATGATGACATTTTATATAAAATGAGGTCTCGTTTAATATCACTATTGCATTATAGGTATATGTTATATTCGTATCGCTAATCATCTCCTTGGAAGGTGATTAATGTTTCATCAACAATGTCATATTTGCTTCTATGTTATTTACATATTATCATGTTACTCATTCGTAATATGTATTTTTATGCGGGTATAGGTATGTACATACATAAAACATGGTCCTATATGATTCATATGTATCGTTGCCGTTTACGTGTATTTTTATACTTAACGCCAATAAATTCGCCACTCATACACAACAGCATTCTAATAAGAAGATATTCGATGCATACATACATAATGTATATGTATACATATAAGTAAGTGTACTTATGTATACTTAACGAGTGTACCGAGTAAGTAAATACTTAGATCAGTTTGTCCTTAAAAACCCGCAGGGAATTAATTTTTTTTTGTATTTATCAGTACACGCTTGAAATATACATGTAATATGTTGCGTTGTATGGAATGTTTCATTCGTTAGATGAAAAAGTATCCAGACATTACTAAGTACTTGCGTAGGTGTTTGATTCTAATCATTTTCTAATTCGATGCAAGTATATATACTTACATACATAAGTATTTAACTGTTCCAGATTTGATGGAACAACAGTTTGTGTATTACGTTGTGAATTCATTCGTGGTTTCTTTTAACTATTAGAATGTACATTATGCAATAAACATTTTACATCAGACATGACAAAGAAACTTGCGGAAGAGAATTAAAATGGATGCTAGTATTGATTCATATCTTACTTATACAAGATGTTTCAAATACGTTGTATGCATAAGCTAATATAATACATATTACGTATTATATTCATATTGTACATATATGTTGTGTTTGATATCTTACGGTGACCAAGAGAAAAATGGATAAAAAACATGTAGCCAAACAATGCTGTATGTAAAACTGAGAAATTATTTTGATGTATATAAAAATATAAAATCACTATACGTCGTTTCTAAGTGTAACAATATTTTATCATCAACAACAAATATTTTATCACCTGGTAGGTTTTTAAGGTTTAGTTTCAATTAAATGAAACTTTATTATACCATACTTATTATTGTCCTGCATTTTATTTTGCATAGCGCTACTTATTGTAATTTATTTTATCCTCTTCTTTCCTTTTCTTATCGAACAAGTAAAAATAGCCTTGAATCTATATGCTGAATATTATAAACAGACATCAAATTTTAATTGAAAACTCGTAACACCTTCTGGTTTACTTCTGTATAAAAAATGATTCCATACGTCGGTATATACATATGCAATATGTTGTACATTATGCAACTAATGTTTGAGAATTGTTTCATTATTACCTGTATCAATATTAATGCAGGTATGCATATGAAATTCGTTTAACTGGTTTCATTATGTTTCTGAAGGAAAATAAGTTTAATTGTATAGAAATGAAATGACGTGCGGTGATGCTTAAACATGCATTATTAAATATATTTTATCGTGTTTGTTTTTAAGAAAACATCGGTAAATAATACTGTAAGAATACGCTTTAATCTTAGTGGAACTACTTTTTTCTTTAACTTTATAAAAATATCATCGTTCCTACTATATTTAAACTTGCGACATTTGTATTATAAGTGAACTATATTTCTTTTAATTTATGCAAATAATTTTTTATAAACGTGTTTAAAGAGTCACCGCAATGATATAATTATTCTGAAACTAGTTGCATACTGTACGTTTATAACATTTTTTAAATGACCGAGAACACCGATTATAATGTTATTAATTAAAAAAACGGATTATACTCGGAAGCAGAATATTAATATCAATTACTTTGACTGTTACTGCATAAGACTTATAAATAACTAATTAGATGGTTGTTGTTGATTTTTATTATTATTGTTATTATTAATTATTATTATTATTAGGTACTACTGCTAATAATATTATTTTTATCTATTATAATGTGTGTATTTAAATTTGTATTTGCATTTCAGTAACAATGTGTTCAATTTGTAAAATTTGTGTAAACTAAAATACGAAAGATTTGAATGTAAATGATTTAGAGTTTGTGGAATTAATAGAATTGTTTAGCGGATAAACTTTCTAACGATGTTCTACGTAAATCTGTAAAAACATGAATTAAAATTTGTTAAATAATACGTGTTTGTTGGGATGGCTCATTTCAACCTAAGATATATATCCTATTATAGATTTTTACATTTCAGAAAGTACTTCAAAATGATAAATATATATCGTTGATTACAAGATACGCGTTCTAAATCGCCCTGAATCGTAATAGAATCTACACGTTTTACAGTTATAGGTACTTATACATACGTATATCGCGATGAAAACTATATATGTATCTTATTTTCACATAACGAAAATATAAACATTTGTTGCACAGCAAGAATGTATCTTTGATAAGTCTTCTTCATATAGAATCAAGGTATCCTTTGTAATTTTTCTCTATACAATTTCTATACTATGCATACCGTTTGCAAAATAATGTAAAATATTATATAATCAAGTTTGTTATTCTGCACAACAGTAGAAGCAAAAGTATATTTCGTCTTTTAAATTTAATGCAAAATAATTGATTGTAAGTACACATGCTGTGTGTATGTATATACGAAGTAGGATTGCTTCAGTAAATACCTAGAGAGAATAACATTTATACTTAAGAGACTGTTTAAACGTAAATCTACGATTAGCTTCGATTGTTGTGGATAAGTAACATTTGTTTCGATATGAAGGCTTTATTAGTTTGCGGTTTACCTGAAATTCATATGGCCGTTTCTTCATCTACACTAAACCGTTAAAAACGAACATGAGCGACGATTGAAATTTACAAACACCACTTACATATTTACAACCGTATTTCGTTAAGAGAAACGTTCTCACGTTGGTCGCGTTGTAGTACTATAATTATACCTTGTTAAATTTAAATGTATGGATATAGGTATATATATATATATATGTATGTGTACGTCCTTGTTAAATCGAATAAAAGGAAGACCTATATTTTTTTGTTCCTGCGAGAATTCAATCTCCATTGACCGCTCTTTCCCGAGATTCAATATTTATTTTGCACGTTGACAAATAACCAACCATATAAAGCAATAATTATATGATGGTACTATCATGTAAGCAGTCGAATTGCACAGTAAAGTACTTGTTTCGATCGGGAATATGCTTTACTGCTTTCTTCTCCTTCATCTTCTTAGCTAATATGCACGTAGTACTTACCAAAATATGTTGCCTTGCTGTCTGTATTGGTACACCCCGTCTTTTAGATATCACGCACCGTTAAATAACGCAATTTATCTAACGCGTGCTTCTTGTTTCAGTACATACTATTTATAAAGAATGTAAACATTATAGTATCACTTTGAAGCCTCGTCCTACTTAATTAATAAATGTTCAATAATATTTAAAATAATCATAGTTTTACGGCTACGTATCAATTATTTATTGCAATCGTTTGGTACCGAATACAAAAAGCAATGCCACATTTTGTTCCCGATATTATGTACTTAGATAGGTACATAACGAATAAGAATATCATCGTGGTCATGTGTTGTGGGAAAAACATCGAATCAGATGTGTAACAACTACTGTCCACTGTTCTGATGCCGAATCGTTTTAAACGTTCGTCTTAGGTTATATATGTATCTACCATTTTCGTTGTTACATTTTAGCTGACATTAGTTAGTACGTTTTAAAGAACAAACATGATAGTTGAAATAAATAATGAAGTGAATAAAGTAGAGGGGAACAATTGATACCTGGTATTGGCAGTGTTTATAATCACCCAAGGAGGGGATGATGGTAATGGTCTTTCGGTTCTGTGACCTTCTTGAACCGTACTACCAGCCATGATTTGTGTCGTACTAAGGTCGTCATCGTTCCCAAACGTTTCGGAATCATCGCCAAGACCACCCAAGTGCATTCTTCTGCCGCTGCTATTATTATTCTTCTTCTTTCCTTTCGGCACAAGTTTCTTTCGAGGTTTCAGATCGGTACTTTTCAGGAAGGTGCTGGGAGTTGTTTTTGCAACAACATCTAACTCTAAATCAAACATACGTATACATTTGCATACATGTAAGTATTTACATATGATACCCGTTGTTAGATATTTGATGATCAGCTTACCTTGCAAATGAACAACACCATCAGCTTTTCCAAGAGCATTTACGGATGAACAAACGTATTTTCCAAAATCTCTTTTTTCTAAAGAATTCACGGTGAGATTCATTTGCCAAGAGTACTCGTTCACCGGATACTCTGACATTATATATTTTTCACTGGATAACAATTTTTCTCCTGAAAACGAAATACGATAATATTAAAATGGTTTCAGTTTTGCGACGGTACCTACTATTTTTATACCTATTATTATGTTATATTAACTACTGATTTCATATTTGTATAAAATGTGTACAGTTTAGTTAGTATGCACCGAAATAGGTAAGTACATACTGATAAAATTGTTTAATGTGTCTCACACTTGCAATGAACTGTATTAAATATTGAACGATAACAAATATTCATTACTACCTGTATTTCTATACCAAGTATTCAACGCTTGCGGGGAAGCTTCAACGTGACACTGAAGGACAACGTCGCTAGAAATTGGTGAACCAATTAATCGATTTGTCTCTTTTATAACAGGTGGAACTGAAACGAGAATATTTTAACGTTAATGTTGTATAATACAACACCAAAAAGAAAGACGAACGTTATGTAAAGTCTATGGGTTGCTTGAGTTTGCCGTTTGCGCATTAATATAGGCAACAGAGGGACCCCGTTAAATAATAGAATGAGTAGTGGTGTGTGAAATATTAAAACAGCAACTTTAGTATTATATATGTATAATATAGATAGGTACAATTTTACATAATCATTCGATTTATAATAAGCAATACATACAATAATAAGTGGTAATAAGCGATGAATAATACATACAGTGAACGTTGACCGAGTAACGTTTACTGACTGTCGGAGGCACATTGTTGCTGGCTATGCAAAGATACGTGCCCATCTCTTGTCGAAGTACTCCAGTCAATTCTAAAGTTTCGCCTATAAAACTTTTCAACGCTGAAAAACGAAATAATTATTATAAATTAGTTTATAATTTATTTAATTTACAAGCTTGTTCTTAGAAACTTCAAATATCTTAAAATGGTGTAACAGAAATATAAAATGTTTTATTTTGCTGTTTCCTTGAAAACGGAATTTCATCAATGTATTCGTTCAGAGTGCAGTTATAAAGTATAGTAAATATATAAAGAAATCGATTATTCTCTGATATGGTATATCTATATCTTACATTGCTTTTGTCCATTTTCTCGAAGGATGATGTTTCGACCATCTTCTCGTTTCCATGTAACAGTAGGTTCTGGTGAACCGGTTGCAACGCATTTCAGTTTTATATTACCACCTTCATTGGTTACCATACCCTCTGCAGATTCATCATCTATAATATCTGGCGGTATCACCACTTCCATGTATCCGTTCTACAAACATACAACAATTACAATGTTGATTACAATTGTAGTTATCACAATTATATTGATATTATTATTATTATCATTATTGTTATTATCTATTGTTAAATAGTGTATTCACTGCTAAACTTGCAAAACTACATAGGTATACAGGGTGTATCACTACGAGTGAATGAAGATTTGCTACTCGTATACAATAGAATGAATTAGAGGTGCGATCATGAGTAGAAGAACAGAAAAAGTGTCGTACAAAGTTCATTGGTAATCTCTATAATTGAATAATTCATGAAACGTGTAGGTAAGTGTTTTTAAAGAATGCGTTATCTGAAAGAATGATTTAAATAAAATCATCAAAAACAAAATGTCCAATTCAATTACGACAGTTACAATTATGTATTGTATACTACCTGGTATCGTCTAATTTCATCTAACCTTCATTTCTGCACTTTGGTGCAATTTTGAATAATATAGTTGTAGCAAATAAAAAAAATTCTGAATAAAACGTTACAGTTGTAAGTTTCTATCTTTCACGGTTTCAGAGATATTAGTCTGTAACAAATTTAATGAAACACCCTGTATACTTGAAATATCTTTCAAACGTATTGCATATTATTTAAATTATTTGCAATTATTGCCTATATTATATGTATAACTGTACATGGAATAAATCTAAGCACTGTTTCGGCTCGCGAAAGAAGATGAAAATTGTACTATATCGCCTTCGATCGTACATTATAATACACATGTCATTGTTTCAGTAATATGGAGAATTATTAGGTATTATATATATATATATTAGTATTAGATATGTGTATACTCAAGTATATATGCATGTAATTAGGTGATGACACGGCGAAGCCAAACGTGTAGGTGCTATGACTTACGAGCTGTCTCACTATACTACAGTATGACATTTTCATTTAGTAGGTACATATGTGTATCTTCCAAATAAGGCGACCCAATAAAATATTTTCCTTAGATCCTCCATGTACTTGCATACACATATTTACACAAGTATTTACTACTTACTTTCGTATACCGTCGTACATTTTAGAACGAGATACGTTTTATGTACCCACATGTAAAGCGTTACGTAACGTAAGTAATAGCACCGAATGACATTGATGACGAATAAAAGGATTGCTTTAAAGTGTGGGCATAAATTTATACTCACCTGGCTTTGCATGGGTTCCGTATTCACTTGACACATGTACGCTCCGGAATCGTTTTTCTGAACATTTGATATGTGCAACTTCCATGTGTTGTGTCCATTATGCGTAACTGAAAGCCGTGGATTATGCGCTATTAGATGTGTATGTATTGCCAAAATTGCTCGAGAATCGGATTTCATCCAAGCCACCTAAGAGGATTAAAAAGAAAAAGAGGAGAGGAAGTAAATTTGATTTGCATAAACAATACTGTATTATGATATATATGAATGTGTATGTGTTATACAGCATTAACTATTTAACATAGAACAGATTGTAATAACGGGAGCGTATTACCTTGTATAAATGTAGATTGTTGACAACACATGTGAACGAAACGTCGCGACCTTGGATCACTGTGTGATTTTCCAAAGGAGCTAAAAATTCTGGCAGTGGTTCTGGAGTTATTTGACCTGGAACAGAAACGCGCTACATATTCAAACTTCAAACAATTGTATTGATGTATCGTATTAGCGATTTGACATTATCTAACTTAATGACGAACACGAACATATTTTCTTTTAATAAAATCTCTATTTGTCCACGTCTTAATGTATATGTCTATAAATTGTAGACGCTTTTTCTGAATTCTCTTGTATGTATGTATGTATGTTCAAACGTTCCACGTTATGTTCCATGATTCACAACGTTACTGTTGCAGTTTTTCGATGTTCTTAAGAAATCAAAGTAATGTAAAAACAAACACATATATATATTTTTAGAATTTTGATGTACGTATCTAATAATAAGATAAAGTTTATTCTTAATAGTCGCGTGTAAGTACATGAATTAATTCAAAAATAGCTAAGAAAAATGAAAGGAAAAGTCACGTTTATCATTAGGCAATAAAGGTAAGGGTAAGGGATGCGGCAAAGAAAGGATGGTCGCTGCTCCATACTGCACAGCAAATCTCAAATATCTATCCCAGGATTTTCAGATCACGAATGCTTCGCGTTAACTTGTAAGAGTCCGTGGATTCCAGAAGTACCGTAAGATGCAAGGGTTGGCTCGGCACTCACTAGGGAAGAAGACAAAGTACGGGCAACGTAAGTTGCATCACGTGCGGAAAACTGTGGCGCGTGCACAATCTTTTCTGTAAATATCAAAATTCTCACCAAATATAAATAATAATATAGGTTTCCGTGAAAATATAACGGGATATTCGAACGATTTTTGTTACCGACTACACCAAGGTAAAACCTCTAGAATATTCGACTCAGTTTAAACGTTAAAGGATGCGTGGGTATGGAACGTATAGTGGATAGATTTGAAAAGATCGAAAGTCTTTGAAATATGTTCTCCAACAGATAGTGTATGCCTATGTAATGTACGAAATGAAAGGACTCTTTTTGCCGAAGAAGCAAGCATCTCTTTTTCCCTCTCTGTTGGTGTAGGTCGACTTATCAGATCGACGCACGCGTCTATTGATTTTAGCTTAAATGGGGAATCCCGGCAGTAGATAGAAGTTAGAGCCGAGATGCGAATCGGTCTCGTAATGCCACTTTTTTCTTCCCTAAATCCCGTCAATCCGCGTCACTGTACTTGAAACGACGCGATGCGACGCGAACCGTTGCTAGCCGAATCTTTTTTTTACCGTTTGGACCAATATTATCTACCTATTCCTCTTATAATATATCGCTCGGGGTTGACATTAAAGGGAAATTTAATTCTTCCAATATCTTTCTCCCCTCTAATTTTTATAAAAGGCTGGTGTCTCGTCCATATAGATAATAACGCATGTATTTCAGTGAAAGGTTAGGCGATTTTTCGTACATAAATAAGCTGTTTACAAGGGGAAGGAGATGGTCAACGTAAGTAAGTACATAAACGAGACAGTAACTGACTATAGTTTATCCTCTGTGGTGGTATAACTAATTGTAAGCAGAGAGGTGGTTTGAGGTGGCGAATAGCTTTTTAACCGTTCCTATCAGTCTAAAAAGCTTGAGGTCCTGTTACTTAGCGGAAGGGCTATGCCGCTATTCAGCCGAGAGGCCGCGTGGCCAACTAAATCACGCTGGATTTAAGTGGATTGTACAAACTCCCTTACGCTGCCGCTCGACTACGACGATGCATTGCCCTTGTAGGGCCTGGCCGTTGCGGCGTCATTCTACTGCAGCCTAATGTATCTGCTGTTATAATTGAAGATAAATTAAGTAGTACGCGTAAGCATTCATATTCTTTCGTACTATCTAATATTTTTCGCTTACAGATATCGTTAGTCTTCATTTTAGAAAAAATTGAGAAAATAACGTGGTATACGATTAAACAAACGATGATATTATATCACTATGTACTTTCTTTTTCTCGAACCTCTGTTCTCTGTTCATTTTCGAGGAAGCTTGATGAATAGGCTACACAGATATAGGCTTCGGTAATGGGTAGGCGATTGGTAAAGATACGACACGCGAATAGATTTGAAAATATTTGAAAGAAATGATCGGTAAATAGTTAATTATCGAAAGAAAAGAAAACACACTCACATAAGCAAATCTGCAGAACCGCGGTGAAGAGGGCTGCGAGTTTCCGTGCTGCCATGAGAATGAATTACTTTCGTAATGACAGTTCGGCGCACTATTTGACGATCTGAAAGCAAACAGAACTAGGTTTGTCGTTTCCTTTTTTCTAAGTAGCGAAACTTTCATCTCGATTATCGATTGATTAATGTTTTCTTAATTCGTCTACCCGTGTTTATTAAGAAGCGCGATCAATTAAGAAGTAAAGACCCTAGTGTTACAGTAAGTTGGTACGTACCCATTTAGATCTTGATCGCGAGACTTTTTTCAGAAATACATAATGGAAATTGAATAGGGAGGAGTAACTGAATTAGTGCATTTTCGACAGAGGGGGACGTTTTGCACTCTCAATTTTCGATGACTAACGTAGATATAAATCTGTATTCATTATATTTTTAATTGTTTCTTGTGGTAGGAGCTGTCAGAAGAAAGGATGGATGGTCGTTTTCATAATTTTTATTTCATAGTGGTCGTAACTAGAATTGGAAGTAGAACTCGAACTCGAACTCGAAAGTAATAAATTTGATCGGATTAAACTACTGTATGTATACCCACACACGTATTTCTTTTTCTGCTCCCCCTATTTTCAATACGAAAACTAAGGCTCCAGGATTTTCTTATTTCCCTTCAAATCGAAAGGATCGTCCAAACGCTCACACTCACTCACCTTCGATGCGCATACTATGAACTTTTGTTGCATAATAAATATTTAGTCAAACATTAAAATATGTTCAATGTTGATCCTTGTTCTAGCTATTTATTTCCACGCTATTTACGTACAATGAGTAAAATCCGTTGAAGAAACAATAAGAAAACATCGAATGTACAATTAGTATGAATAGAGGTTACATTTTGTCGCTAAAATATAATCCATTAAATAATCCATTGAGTCCATTAGATATCGAATAGGTAAGCAGTAATATGTAAGTATTCATGTAAGTACTTTGGAATAGATCGTGATCGTAGACCGTTTCGACAAAAGATTAAAGCTGTTTGGTGGACAGAGGTGGATGAAACGGCAGAAAAAGCAGAGAAATGATAAAAGGAATAAAATTCGGGGGAAAAGGGAAGAGGGAAAGGACGGAAAGATACCGAACAGCCGGAAAGAGGCGATTGATTTATGGTAAAAGGTGGCCGCGAAGCTTGGTAACCTTCTAAGAGGGAGGGGGGGGGGGGGCTATTTTTCAATGAGTTCTCCGAGGGAGAGAATGAATTTTCATGGGGAAATGGTATTTTGAGCGGTTCTTGCATGCTTCGACGGCATACCAGAAGCCATGACTGCCCGTCGTACATGCCTCGGACACACTCCGGTGATCTCGCGGCTATTTCTCGATACACTGCTTCACTAGTGAAAAAGGTAGAAGCAGATTGTAGAAGAGAAAAAGGAGGAAAGAAGAGCAACGATGATGCTCTGTAAATTATGATTTTCGTCGTCGCGTCGTGTCGCGTCGCGTCAGCCCTCCCTTCCACTGCACTTTCCGCTACCCCCTCTATGAATGTATGCATGAGATACAAACTTTACGCTTTATGCATTGAACGCACTGCCGATAAGGAGTCACCGATACTCCGCCGCGCCACAGAAACTCTACCCATCGCTTCTAACGTTTGAAACCGTTGTCATGGATAAAGATATGATTTATCATTTAATCGGTTGCGTACTCGCACGCTACACCTCCTCAATATACATACATTCCTACATAATACATAATACATAGTACATACTAGTACATACCTTATAAACAATTTATCTAGTGGAACTTTGAACTTGAACCTTTATATACTTATCTATAGCTTATCTCAAATGCAACATTTCCATTTAAATATTCAATGCATATATGAAGATTGAATTAATCGATCGATCGATTGGCTTAAGGTTAATATCTTTTGTTGACCGTATTCCTGCCGAGCCTACCACCAATTACTTCAATTAGCATTCGCGCATCTCCATACCTACATACACACGCGCCTTTTTGAACGTTAGCGAAATGTGGAAAGACAGCTCCGTAACTGTATTTCAAACGATGTTATTTATGCACACAGAATGCAATGGAATTACAGGGGGTTTATATTACCAGCCATTCCGGGGTATTCGCATCGCTGAATCGTTCTCAATAGATGTCTCTTATCAATTAACAAACCTACGAAATTTATCGGATGCTGCTCATTGAAATTTCAATGCAAAACGGAAGAGAGGAAGTAACTGTGTACTGTATGTAAATTATTCCGATCGCTAAATCACGGATCGATCACCTTTCTTCATTCTTCTCTGTAATTCCCGCGAAATAAGGGGGAGCTGGAAAGAGGAGGGGAGTAGAATGAACTGGAAGGAAAGAAAGGAAGGATTGTTACAATATTTTGCTGATCTCAGAATTATAGTTTTCAGATATAGCTGGGATCTAAATTTTGCGGTATTTGTCAATTTCTCAAACCATATGTCCTATACGTTCAAGTACATACATATGTATATAATCAAAGTATGTTAGGACTCCTGTACACCTAAGTAATAAGTACTTACATACATAGATGTACTTACACATATAACTTGTAGTTTATGACGGGTAGGTAGGTGCGCAATGAGTATCGTTGTTTGCATCACCCGGGTGAATCCCCGATTACTGTTTCGTTGTGTTAAATCGTTCCGCGGCGTAATTCATGGGGCAACATATGCCGCAGAGACATGCTTGCAGATGTAATTGCGGCGTTTACGTCTGCCGGTGCGTAATGCACCCCTGGAACTGTGAATCTACCCAATTCTTTCCAAATCACTCTAACTTGTTAATACAAGCTCGCTGAATGCGAACAATTTCAAACAGATATGTATTCGATTATAATCAATTAAAGGGGGCTTATTTTCAATATACCTACGTGCGTATTATGTACTTATGTACTTATATACATACCTACCTACCAAAACAAAAATAACATTTGCGGTATTATTTTTCTTCATTTTCCTTTGTTTTCTTTTCATTTATTTCATTTCCCGTCAACATTCGTGGTCTAATTTTCTGTAATCTGATTGTTACTATAATAATTGTTATCCACCTTACCCACTTAAGTACATGTATTATAATATTTATAAGTAGGAAAGGAAGCAGACAACCCTACACGTTTATCGTATCTGTCAGGATTGATCTTTCGAACCGTGTACAAGCATAATGTATAGGGTCCGTCTCCAGTCATCTGTAAGCGATCTATCGACCACGGTCAGACGAATGCAGACCGTTTGATAAATTTGATGGAAGTAAAGAAAAACACAAATATTTTCGCTCAACTGCTCCATGGGTGTGGTGTACGTATGTATACCTACTCTTACCGGGTTCCTATCGGCTTGACGCCGATACCTGGTTCTGACAGGTAGCTCGCAGTTATTCAGTCAGGCGATACAAGAACAGGTTATTCGAACGTGTACATCCCCTTTTTCCCTCTATCCAACATGTGAGTACGACCAGCAACTTTACGTAACTTTGATCAATATTAGAAAAAGGCGCGCGCGCGCGCGTGTGTGTGTGTATGTGTGAGGGGGAGGTGTATGTATGTAGGTACACTTCGACGTACCCTCCTTCTAATATCTTTGACTGTATACACTCTCCGCAAGATAACAATTAAAACTAATCGATTTAGGATAAAGTATCCCGTTCGTTTAATCGTTGTATTTATTATTCATTAAACGTTTTCCTATAAATAATAATTTACATTCCGCAGAAACATCTATATTTTACAAAGAGAATTCGGTTGATCTAGGACTGTTGCATTTTCTTATTCTCAATATGTATTATTGTATTTTGTCTCGTTTCTATTTTTAGCATGAACATTTTTCTAATGGCAAAGATTATATTAGATTTTAGAATTATATTGTATATATTAATGTATTGTGGTTTAGCATAGTTTTCGAGAATTATAAAACGTCTACATTATTATCGATCGGCTATTTGTTTCTTCAATTTACCGGGTAAAGACGTCTGGCTTTTTGTTATTTCTACCGTTACAGACACATGTTTCTTGTGACAAGAACACACGTGCAGCAAAGAAAATTAATATAAGATATTTCCTTTTCATTTAACCACTGGCTTCTCCTGCCTGTCGATTCCATTCGCTACATCTATAGAGAACGCCATCTTATAAAGAAACGTATACCACGTACTATAAAGGATACAATCGTACCAAACATTATTATCCTTCCTCCTATTTTTAATTTATTATTATTGTTGTCATCAGTATCACCATCATCATCATCATCATCATTATTATTATTATTATTATTATTATTATTATTATTATTATTATTAGTAGTAGTAGTAGTAGTAGTAGTACTAGTAGTAGTAGTAGTAGTAGTAGTAGTAGTATTACATAAAATACTCTTGACATTACTATATCTACATATGCGATACAGGATATCTAATGAAACGATAATATTTATTGAGCACTGATTAATGTTCAAAAAATATATGAGATTTAGGGGGGAAATGATTAGTTTGTGCAGAGCAGTTTGATCAGCATTGCGATATTGAAAACGGAAACTGTTTCGGCGAATAGAGAAACATTGGAACACCGGTATTGTTTCTTTGTTCCATTTGAAGGAATCCTTCAGACAACTGATGATATTTGACTCGCAAAATATCTCTTTGTTCCTCGAGGATACGCTCGCTAGCGGATATATACCAGCCGCGTGAAAAGGTACCCGATAGAGTGCGCTTTCGTATTCACGGCGTACTTCCGTAACACGTTTCCTCTATCAAGGCGCCCGCCCCCGTCATTCTGGCAGGTGACCTCAATGAAATGGACCTCTTCCATAAGAATATTTCATAGAAGGTGACGTACAATGGTTGACTGAACCCTTTGCCAACCTTTTAACGCCACTTTAATTGTCGATAACCGCGATTCATGTAAGTATGAGTAAGATTTGGATCAGTAGAAATTAAAAATAGATATGGAAATGAAATGCGGTAAGCTGTTTAATTTTAAACAGTGCAGCTTTCACAACACTTCAAACAGAATGTCTACATACAACTGCTTACATGGCAAATAAATGAACTACATAGCTTGCTTGCTATGTATGTATGTATATATACACAATACACAGTGCATAGTACATATTATGAACATATTATAAATTTCATTAATAGGTATACGTTGTACGTTAGCGACACAGTGTGATCTATATAGCCATACGGGTGACAAGTGGACGTTGAAAAGTGCTGCATTCACCCGAAAACATCTGTAAGGCGCCTCAAGGAAGACGCGCAACTTCACCGAGGCAATTGATGCTAATTATTTTCTAAAGTACATCGAGCCCTCACGTAAAACACGAAGAAACTTCCTTAGCATTCTGTGCTTATTGTTCATCATAGTGGAAAGCCACGCGGCACGACACGATACAAGACGAAGAAGACGACGACGACAACGATGAAACTTAATTCTAGCCACAGACGAGAATAACGTTTCTGTTGGTAACCTGCTTGGGTAGTGTCGAGAACGTCGTTGTTCAGGCATTCTTTAACAGGTTTTGGATCTTTCTCGGAAACTTTTCAGTTCTCTGTGTCAGAAGGACCGTCTGGAAGTTCGTCAAGCTGCAATAAGAGCATTACTGGTGATAATTCAAATTAGTAGCAGTGAAATCTTGTTATTTTGCTTTTTCACTGCTGTGAATTCTGAAGAAAAGAACGACACGGTATGTTCAAACTACACAAGCACTTGTTGGTTTGCTTTGAACGTAATTAGAAAGAACGGAAGACCGTTTTCTTTTGTGTAAAAGGAAAAAGTATTTGCTTAGCGTTAGCTTCCTTCCAAAATAAACATCTATCAGATGTGTCAAACACAAAAAACCTGTATATCAGATATGTGAGACTTGTACATATGTACTTGCATATAAGCCGATGATTCTTAATCGTTTCATACAAACTGTATTGAACAATTGGACATTGCGTTTAAGGGTGGAATATGGATTGATGTTTAGCTACCAGTAAAACTCTGTACGAGCAGAAGTTTTGCCAGGATCTCCTTTACAATTAGGCGATAACAGTATCTGGCAGCACGTATCGATAATGCAGTCGTGCGTTAGTTGGATATTCTGATCACGAAGAGATAAGAAAGTTCCTCGTAAAATCGGTACAGTAATAATTATGCAAAGAGTATGACAGTAGCTGGACGCAAGCCGCATAATAAACGATCCACGTTTTCCTTTACCGAAGAATTACCTTATACCTATCTATTATCTATAGGTATGCACATAACCTTTTTCTTCGAATGATTCATCGAACGAACCAAGTTCGTCCGCTTCTTTTCTCCTTCTCCAAGTAGCTATTTCGGCCCTCGAGGTTATACTTGAGAATGGAGTTTTAGAAGTACATAGATACTTGCAAACGCCGCGAGACACTGGGCTGATTGTGACCTGTAATGGGATGGCAAACTCACTTCAACTGGAATACTCATTCTAAAAGTGACTCGATTTATTTTTCTGGATATTAAAAGCCCCCCGAGATCGAGTTAATTGAGTAGAAAGTTCGAAGGCTGTTAATGTCGATGCTAATATCCCTTGGTCCTCTTCCCTCACCTCATCCACTTACATAACTTCAAGCGTTTTCGCTTCTCTTTTGTTATACGTTTTAACATTCAAACTTACATACTCTATCCACTTTATCTCCTAATATCTAGATACTTTGATCAATAAAACTGTTTGTTCGATCAATTTTGGTTTCATTGGCTTAAGAATGGGGCGATTTTGTAAGATGTTGTAAAACGTTGGGAGAACAAATGGGAGAAATAATTGAAAACGAATTACGATAAATATTAATAGGCGGTAGAACCGTAAAGAGACATGTTCGAAAGAAAATCTGTCAAAACCAAAACACTTATTCGAAACAGAAATAATCGGAAAGAGGGCTTTTTAACATGCCTATAACAACAACGGTAATAATACATAATAATGGTTGCTCTTTTCATTTATTTGTTCGATACTAATTTGGTGTTACTCATTGGAAGGGAAGTGAAAGGAAGGAAATGGCAGCGATAGACTTGTTATTAAGTCCCTTTATTAAATGTGACAGCGCGCTGGTGGTAGCCGGCAGCATAATGCCTCGGAAGCTTAGTTTACCGAGTACAGCTCCACTGTACAGCGAATGTCAGCCAGTGATGGGTGGGCGTGAATTAGCACGATTAAGATGGTATCGCATCCGAGCGGACAGGAGAACGATGCGAAGCCGAAGAGGGAGGAGGTCGGGATGTTCGACCTCAAAGTAACTGGCAAGTGGAACGGGTATATACGATGTGGTACAGCTCCGTATGGAATATCTATAGGGGTATTTGGTCGGTGAGTTCGTGTTGGCCAGGATTACTGAAATACAGGAACGGCAACCGAACCCCTAGCACCGGCTTTGGCTGCCGCTTCTGCTTCTGCTTCTGCTTCAGCTTCGGCTTCGGCTTCGGCTTCGGCTTCGGCTTCGGCTTCGGCTTCGGCTTCGGCTTCGGCTTCGGCTTCAGCATCGCCGGCCAGCTCTGAAACTGTGAGTTACGTTCTATTCTATATCCCTTGGACCTATTAGACGCGCGGCACGTCCCCATAAATAGACCGCGCAAATTCTCTCGGATCCAATGTGAATTCTGCTTAAAGTAGTTCATCAGACCTATGCTTCCCGATTGTTTTTTAATAAGTTTCAATAAGCCTACATAGGTCTAAAAAGAACATTGATATTCAGTAACTGTCACACACACACACACGGATCTGTTGACAGTTGGACAAATGATTCGCTGCTATAATAGTAAACCATTTTCTCTTCTCTTCGTTCAACCTTATTCTTACATTTCTCTCTTTTCATCGGCCATACTTTCCTTTCGACCCGTTCCTTCATTTCTTTCCTCACTCTTCTATACCTACTCTTTGTTCTATTCCTCCAGTTTTCTACCCGCCCTTTGCTTCTTCTCCCTTTTTTTCATCGTCCTCTATCCTTTGTTCGCACTGTTTTCAGCAATCTTGACTTTCTATCTATTGTTTCGGAGCGTTGTCCTTTCTTCTCCTCCATTTTCTTGCATCGTACGATAACATTCAAATGCATCTCTATTTTTAATCATACGTTCCTGTATTTCTACCAATGTACAATTCACGAGAATGCTGTACGGTTAAATAATTGGCTCAATTATCTACGTTTCGCCGCTCTACTCGATCGTGTAACTAATACTTGAAAAAGTAGGTACTTACACACAGAAGCATTACTCTATAGTTGTATATCTACATACTTATACGTAAGCATGGATCCGTAGTTGATTGTGCGTAAGAAATGAAATTTACGTTCGGTACACAACATATCGGATGCATTTTGTTATTCGACATAGAACACGTTCGCAGTGTACGTATGAATGTATGTACAATGTAATGTGTTCGAATATATTACGTTTGTAACTTCAAACCCAACACGATGCTTTTATAGTAGTAGTTCCATCCAAACTTGCATCGATGTTCATGGTCGTCGCGTCGTTTCGCATATTTGCTTGTAACTGCTGGAAGGAAGTTAGCGATAAACGGAATAGTTTGCTGTTCTATTCTGCGTCATGATATATCACGGATTGCATTTACAATGAAGCAGCTAACGGTATTACCCGAAATTAATCAACCCACAGTTGGTTCGATCCAACATTTTCTTTCCTCTTTCTATTCTTCTTTATACCGTCTCTTTTGCATTAATTACACCGCAATATCTGGTTAAAATAAATGATATCATTTGAATGACGTGGTATAAGATTGCGAGGACAAAGACAAAGATTTAAACTATTATAATTTCGCTAAAGCTTTCCAATGAACGATTTTTTGTTTGCGTCAGCCTTCTCCATCATGACAGGGATCCATCCCTTTCTGACACATTGTTTTAATTACAACGGTAATGCTCGAGAAATTCCGTATTAGGGAACGCTATGGGGGAATTTCTACACCGATCTATTTATCACCCGAGCCGTTATTTCGCTTTGATTCCACAAAATTGTGCATACAAATCAATTGCCAGGCAATCTATGCTTTAGGATGGAATTATGGACACTCGAACTGTATATCAGAGAGATGCATGCAGTTCTGTAATTATGTGTACGTATCGTACGGTATAACGAGACATGCAGGTACGCATCTGTATTTTTGGTCGATCCGTGTATCAATTACGTATACGTTAATACATATGCAAATTTGGAAATGTATTGAAACTTTATGTAATCACACAGTACATACATATGTACTATTTACATTCCATCGAATTACTACAGAAATAGTAAACTACTATTGTTTGTAACCACACAGGTATGTCAGTAATAGAGTGAGGAATTATTACGAGTAGGTAGTTCGAAACGAAAGTAAAATTACGTGTATAGTTAACAATATATACCTATTTCAATACCGGTGATACCTGTTTTCTAGTACACCATGTGTAACCAAGTAACGCGTATTTCAATCAGATTAAACCCTCTTTCTCGTTCAGCCTTTCTCTACAAAGGAGTATTATTTCATTAAAGCATCGCCGCGTACCTACATCCCTTCATGGTGGTGCGGTTTTGTAACAGGAATTTTAATTTCTCGTTTATTAAAAAGAACGAAACCATCCAGCTTTAAATTATACAACACGGCATAAATGACGTCTGGAGCTGAAGACAATTAATTGCTCCACGCACACGCTGATAATATTACCCAAGAGGATAAACAGTTGAAAATTGAACATACATACGTTGAAAGAATAAAAGCGTCCTATTATACCTACGTATACGGATTCAATCCGTCTTTACATATGCTTCATAATGCAACGGACGTACGATGCCATGTATGTACGTATCCACATATTCGTCGATACGACAATGAATATAAAGAACTTACGTTACCGGCCTACATAGATGTATATTCTATATCGTTCGTTAACGAGTTTTATGAACGTTTCTTAGTCGTGCCTTAATTGTTTCTTACCACATAGTACATATAGGACTGCACATGAGTACGTTTGATCAGAGTTTGAAAATTGGCGAAGACCCACAGGTACTTTGTTCCATCTGTTCAAGTCCTCTGAACATCGCGTTGTCCCGAACTCCCTTCTGCGGACAGGCCACTTTAAAAGCGTAATCATAAGTTGGTTGAAGAGAGGCGCATTAAAACCAAGAAGAAAATTGCTTCGACGGGAACGTTCTCTTGCACTATTGTCGAATCTGTAAGAAGCCTAGGGGGAAACCATAAAGTTGTTCCCGGCTCTGAGAGGGAACACGCATAATTACTGGCTCGCCTTAGTTGCCACGCGAGTCGGCTTTGCGAATTCGGTAAAGGAGGAAACGAACGCGATGGAAAAAACAGAAAAGCATCCAAGGGAAGAACGGGTTATTAAAACGTTTTCAAAGTTTCTCTCGGCACCGGGTTGGTCCGTTGAAACAATAGCCATGCTAGCTGCCGATTGTCACCGACTTCGCGAACCTCGTCGCTATCTCGGATCTCGTTCGCTCAGATTCTGAAGCCTGCTGTCACAGACTCTGAATGGCAGCCGTAGAGGCGACGACTCGATGCTGCAGGAAGCTCATTAGGCACCGCTCGAGGCATTTTCTGGCCCTTGCCTCCTAGACTTCGTCAATTTTTACCCTACCGTTCCACGCCCAACTTCAACCCCTCATCCCCATTTTCAGCCTGAGCCCCAAACCCAGCACCAACACGACACCGCAAAAACGTTTGCCTGTACACGTATGTAAATAGAGAAGATACATAGTTCATGGACTTCGAGAAACGACCGTAACAGTTGAACCAATGCGCCATTAATCTATCTTAATTTCTCAAATATTTTACAATTACTTCGTATATTAACTATTTGTGCCCCCGGTTCCGCGTACGTAGGTACATACGTAGTTACATATGTATTTTGACAATGCTTACAAAACAAATGTCGTAGATAGGTATTATAATATGTCATAACCGTAACGATTGAAAAATGCAACATGTACCACTTGCTAATCCAAAGCGAGCACATGTGCGAAAAGTTTAGCTATTCTCGAGGTTAGTAGGGGACGTACGGGTCTGTGTAAGTATGTAAGTACGTATGCATGTGGAGATCGGTGCAGAAGCAAATTTTCCGGTTGCATAAAATTACAGCAACATTCTTGTTGCGACAGCAAGCGGACATCGGTGAAGTGAAATGCAAATGCGAGACAGCCACCTCAACCTGGGTCGTTTCGTCCGCCTGTCGCGAGCTGGAACTTTGATAACCGAGACGACGCTGATTGGGGGCCAGCTGGTGACCGAACGTCAAACGACACGTTCCGTATGGGATACGAGGTTTCGCTTTGCAGTTGTATGATCGAAATGTAACCGGAGATTGATACAAAACGATACGATTTTCCTACAACATATCTGATCTACACGTATGTATGTATGCATATACGTATGTAATATCTCGTGTGAATAATGCAACTGAATCGCAACTTCATTTCAGTGTGTGTACCTGCTTCAGCTTTTTTATCGATCGGTATATTTATCTACCATTCATTTCATAAACATATCGATTTATAGTCTCTGACCTAACACCGTAAAATTACGTGAAGCTTTTCAAAATTCTAGATGTACTCAATCGTGAACGTGATCGTATAAATATACATATAGCATATGCTGAAGCTACCATTGCAATTGTTGAGAATAAAAAGCGGAGAATAATCGAGAATAATGAAGGGTTCCTTAAGATTCAATAAAACGAAGGAGATTTTCGAGGATACATATAATTTCTTCCATTCAATCGCAACGGAAGTTGCTCGGTTCTTCGGAGGGCGATGAATTCTGAAACGAATGATGAATCCTGCCCGACGAAGAGGATTCCGACAATAACTGAAAAACGGATGAATAAGAATGCACTCGAGTCGAGTGGCCAGCTGGTCGACGAAGGGAAAGAAATCCTGCTAACGAACATCCTGCCATGGGATTGGGGCGATAGTAATTCCTGACTGAAAGAAAGAGAGAGAGGGAGAGAGGGAGAGAGGGAGAGAGAGAGAGAGAGAGAGAGAGAGAGAGAGAGCGCGAGCTCCGGAAAACCCGTTTTCAGGATGACGAGTCGACGCGACTCGACGCGGCGAAGGGAGAAAACCGCATCTCCTTCGAAATGTCTCCACCTCTACCAATTCCTACGGATTTTATTCCGTTTTTAGTCCGGCTTAACGAAAACTCTGCTATTCCGGCCTACTGTAATACTCAGCACGGATATAATAATCAAATGGAATTCTTGACCATAGCTCCCCTCTTCGCCAACAGATCGTAATTCATACGTACATTTACATTGTAGATTCAACGAATCAAATTTCTCTCGCATGCGTATTTTTTACTATACTTATACGTACATACACGTACGTAGGTACGAAGACGATGATGTTCTTTCTTCGTAGCTAATCCTTCGCAGCTTTCTCATGTTTCCTCTACCACGATATTTCTTCGGTATATCCATAGGTACGCATGTACACATGTATGTATGCATGCATGCGTTTAATATAGTCTTTCCTATTTCGACGTTCTATCGTCTTCTCCTCCAGACATTGTGTCTTTGTTAATACTCGAAGGTGAACACAATATTCGTACACCTGTGTATAAGTCCTGTTACTATCTATATTTCAGAATGTCTCTCAACCGCAACACTCGAAAGCCATTATCGTTACGCCTATGGGTATACGTATACATGAATACAAGTTTGCAGTTGTAAGCTGTTGGATAGACAGTTGCAACTGCTCTCCATTATTTTTCACATTCGCCGATACACTCGCGCTACGTGTTTGAAGAAGGCAAAAAAATACGTAGGGATAGATGAGAAAGAAATACGTGTACGATATAAACCTACTCGACGGTATCTACGAAAAAGTGTCTTATGAAAGTGTCTTAGGGAACCGACCGTAAATGTATTGTAGGTCTTTCGAACAAAATTTTTGCTGCCGATATAAAATTTTTACAAATTTTTAAATACATACACAACTACCCGATTACAAATTTGTTTTATTCGCATGGCATTTCGTTAAAAATAAAATATTACATTACATTTCATTATTTTGCGTTTAAAGAAAGATGCGCACATTTTGTGTGTGTGTGTGTGTGTGTTTGTGTGTTTGTGACAGAGAAAGGGAATAGAATAGGAGAGTAGTGAATGGAATAGAGATAGAATAGAAGGAATGAAAGCTTGAATCCCATCATCACCGCAGGACGAACAGAGTCCTATAGTACTAATCTCTGGTTCTTACGCAGAGGTAGCTAGAACCGAACGCCTCGATGCTTTCGATAGTCTTGTTTGACGGTGGATTGACTTCCTCCAACTAGCTGTCGAACTTTCGTGGAGATACAGACTTTTCAACCAATTCTGTGGCCCTATGGTTACCACCTCCGGAAAATGGCGTGGTTTTCTTTTCTTTAATAGGAAACGATTACAGTTAATGGTTGATTAAAGTTAACGATAGGCTATTTCGATTAGATTAAAGCGATATGATTGCGATTAGATTGTTTTACATTTATTACTTACATATCTGTGTATTATATACCTAAATGCATGCATGCCCGCATTTTTTAACACATTTGGATCCCTCTCTAATGCCTAATGCCTGTGTAAATAAGTACAGCAAGTATTTCGACCCGCGTCACGTTATTATGCCCTACGCTGTTCTTCTATACTCTACGTATTAGTTGATTCAATTAGGAAACCAGCAGTACCTGCACACCTATTTATCTATGTGTAGCAGTAGGCGTACCTATCTATGTGTGCGTCGCTCGTCGAGTGCGTTGCCATACGCCATACGCCATATCAACGATTAATCAACTCGTTCAGTCGTTACGCTTACATGTCGGATAACGTTCAACCGATTCGAATAATTCCTCTTTGAAGTTACCGACATATGTGATATTCGCCGAGTCAATTATAGCGTGGCCGAGTGAATTTAAGTGTTACCTATGTATGTAGGTATACGACCCCGTTTATGCCGACACGTTGCTCGTCGATAATCATTACGCAGCGCAGGCTGAAACGACCAGAACCGATTTCTCTATACGCGATAGATCTTCATATGCGTTGCCTATCATTACTCTTCCAGTGCCGTATGTAGATACGTACAAGTAATACAGGTGACTCTACAAACAGTGTTGCACCTGTATCTAAATAACCACTGTGTACTACTAGGGTCAATTTTCGATCTCGTAAAAATCACAGTTTCGATCGCTTGGCTATTAAGAAAACAGGCACTCGCATTCGCGCGATTCTATTGAATTCGCACACTGGTTTCGCGCGTTATACATACATACATACATACATACATACATACATACATACATCTATGTATGTAAGTATTTACCAAATGTAAGTAAGCTGGGATGCTGGTGATATACTGTTAAATCCAGGGATCAAATTTCCATCACTTTCATCCAACGTTGCAGCAAACTCCTTCGCCGCTCTTTGGATTTGCGCGATCGATCGTTCGCCGAGACCGAATACATACATAAAGGTAAGTTAGAAAATTATGGTGAATTGTAAAACTGTGTATATTTGCGAGTATGGGGAAACATCACGAAAAATATAATGTTTCAAGTGCAGTAGAATTCGTATCGGATCGCATTCCCCTGTGAACGTAACATGTAGGTAGGTAATATTATAAATTCCGAGGAAAGAAACGAAGCAATAGCAGTCGGGACACGGATGAGAAGTTTAAAATTAGAATTCCATGGAGATGGTAATTGCGTGCATCAACGAGGAACACTGCTCGTAGAAAACTTTTAATTTGGTCATTGAATTAAATGAGAATGGCGCGTTTATGCGCATATATCTGGGTTGTGTGTGTACGCGTACATGTGGAAATGTCCGCGCGCTTACTCTCCAAATAAACAGTTCTCCATGATATTGGACGAGAAATTAAACTTTTGATCGTTCAACCGTTCCTTCGAATGGCTTTTAAACTGTAGAAAAAACGTGTTTTCGTCGAACGATGAAAAAAGGAGAATCCATACAAGTTACCATCGAGGTTCGAACGAAAACACTTGAGAATACACAAGTATGTAATATTCCGTAGAAGACAATTACGCGCACAAGCGAGCACACAAGTCCTGTTCAATTCGATACGAATTAGTACAATATTGGTATGTATAACCGTGTTTGCAGAAACGCTGACCTTGGTCAAAAGATCAATTGTTATTATTTTTAATCAACCATTTTCGATCGTATACATCATGTATCGCTTGAAAGTTACCAATATACTAATAACGGTGATGGTTACTATGACTAGAACCACGGTTCACCACGATGTGTAGCGGTTGTCTAGCATGCAAAAACCGCACAGCAATCGTATGCGATTTGAATGAAAACGCGATACCTAAACGGAGGACGTGGTTGTTTATCGGCGACTAATGACTACTCGGTGCCGTTTCAATTAGCCCTACTGAAAACTGGCCTTTACTCATTTTCGGCATGTCACCGCGCCCGTTTACATCCGTTTCTGTTTACCTTCACTGGACACCAATTTTCATCTCGCTACACTCCAGTTGCGTTCGATTGAAATTTATTATTCGATTACCGCTTGTGTACATTCATTGCTACCGTTCAAACGTACCATTAAAATTCATACATTTTATTCACATCAAACGTACCTCCTATAACCGCTACCTTTCAACACCATTGATGGTCGCCTATCGTTTGGGTCAAGCGTCAAAACATTAAACGTTCAATACACGTTGATTAGTAGGAAGGGTGAAGGGTGAAAGTAAAATAAGAGAGAGTGAATATTTGTGTATGCGCGCGCGCGCGCGCGTCTGTGTGTGTATAGACACGCAATTATTTTTCTTATGGTGAGTTTCATTTTTTCTTTATCAATTCTGCTGCACGGTAGCTATTTGTCGGGAAAGTAGGTACTTATCGGAAACGAAGAAACTTGATCAGCTTTTATCAGTCTTGTACGCGGCTTTTGGTTGTTTTCGAAAAGCACCAACTCGATTCTCACACAGAAGTTTGAGCGCGCGAGAACTTTTCGTAGGCTCGAAATAATTATCGGTACTAACACTGTCCCCTTCTCCCCTTCGCCCCTTCTCGCCCTTCCGTCCCAACGCCGATTATTCGTGAACTATGCGAACAAGAGGGTCGATCAATGGCTTTCTGAACGACCATTGTCCGGAGAAATATCCGATGTATATCCATCGAGTCCTCGAACGCCTTTAGGAATCCCCAGGATAGTTTTGCAGTTGGACGAACGCCCGAAGCGACGATCGATTTTGTATCGCGATATTAAACAACTGGTAGGTAGGTGCCAAGCTATTTCATTCAATATACACCATTTCCAGTAAATATTTCATTTATTATTCTCTCCCTCTCTCTCTCTCTCTCTCTATTTATCTATCTATCTATCTATTTATCTATCTATCTCTTATGATTACCAGTTCAATTAATTCATAATGTAATAATGTAATACAGTAGGTT
This sequence comes from Tetrapedia diversipes, assembly GCA_033822845.1. NCBI lineage: Eukaryota > Metazoa > Arthropoda > Insecta > Hymenoptera > Apidae > Tetrapedia > Tetrapedia diversipes. Next base: position 405,160 of record JAOPTO010000587.1, on the reverse strand, counting down.
ACGACCGATTCGTTACACTATATCGTAATTTGATCGCATACCTCTTTCCACCGAAGCAAAATAATATAAGTACCTACTTTGTTTCTTCAGATATTCTATTTGATAATCCCAAAGGAATTTCGGCACGAGGAAGACGTCGGCCGTTGGAGGGTTTCAGGAATTCTCGGTAGCCTTTCTAAAATACTTTGCAACCCATGGCTTACCACCCGAAAATCGAGTTTCAATAAACTACCAACTACAATAATACGTCCGTATCGGTAGGTGGAGCAATTTCTTCTTATTTTTCAAATTATATAACATTTTTGCAGCCCAATTTTGCATACACTGACAAACAAAAAACAAGTTGTTCTATCGTGCGAACATGTGTGTTTTAACATTTTATAATTAATTCATGCACTACTTTATAATATATTTGGTCGCAATTAAACGGAAATTACCGAACATTACTTAAATCAAATATTTGTGCGGTTTTAGTTTAGTAAATCTACATATGTAGGTATGCGTCTCCGCGTAGGTATGCGTTGTAAATATTCTAAAGTTATACGCCTGTGTACAATGTATGTAGGTATCGTGAAGCACATACACTTGAAATCAAATGTACGGAAAAGAATACAAGGGGACCACAACACACCGTACGGTTTTCTATCTATGCCTCTGGATGATACACATTTTATTATTTCACGCACATCCACCGAATCCCGTTATTCCCCCGGCCTATTTTGGATACAGACACAGAGGTGTCGATCGATCGATCGTGTTTTGAAAATGAAGGAGAGATCAATGAGAATTAAGAGCAGAATCAAGTTCGAGGAATATGCAGCTTCTCTCACAATTTTATGTCTAAGTTTCTTAACATTCTGCTTTCCCTTCTATCATTCTATGAGCGGTAAATGTAAAGCGGCTGAGATCCTGAGATGTGGCATGTATGTACAATTCAATGGCACGTAAATACTTACGTATATGTATCTATACGCGTGCAGCACGCGTTACACGCGACCACCGTAAATATTCACGAAGGGAGTTGGCTGTTTCATCGCCAACGAGACAGGTAGATACTTACATACAAGCACAAAATCAGCGAGAGGCTGTGCTACTTCGTTCCGTTCTATGTACAATAGTACCAGCACATTGGTAATAAACATTTAGAGCAATGCAACACGATACCATAGGGTAAGCACGATAGTCATCGGTAACCATCTAAGCATGTACTTGCACAGTATTACAGAGATCCCTATCTATTTCAATCCCTTTCTCCTCCGATTACGATGGTTACGATTAAAAATTGACTTTGCTATTTTTGCTAAAATTGAACTAGCTAAGCAACTCTTTTACTTCTTCGCGTAAAAATAATAATAGGCATACGCTCTATACACAAATGTATACCTACAATGGTATATCAAAAGTTGTGAACGTAGCTACATGTACATTTTGCCCGCTCGTTGTAATGGGAGTGCGGATAAATATGTTTAATGATTGATTCGCGGCCCATTTACCTACCAGAGATAAACCGGTGATACAGCTGGACATCCTGTCACGTTATAACGTTCTCGTTACGAGCCACGATAAAAGCTGCTCTTGATATTGGTAATGCCTAGTAATACCTATTCGTTAAACGTTGTTAAACCTGTCTGCATTAGCGAACTCGGGTTACGTTACGCATATTTTAAACGGTTTTTCATTACAATTTTAATCACGTATAGGTAGCTTTATCGGCAGCCTAACGGTACCAAACAAACTACTCTACTTTAAAATTATCTTATAATTTTTATTTACTTAGTAAACAGTTTGCGCATCGAATATTTATCAACACACCATCTTTCTTTGATTTAACGATCGGACAAATTTTCTAAACTTCCAAATTACTGTCCAACTGTTATCGTTAATCATTATTACCATCAGTTATTATTATCATCATCTACCAACCGTTCATTTATCTTTTCCATTTTGTTCGTATTGTTCAGATTAGGTAAACATCAGTTTATCAATTTCTACGCAGACACTTACGCAGATTCTCCCGATTTACGTTTTATACTCTTATCCGTGCAATCGATGAGATCGTCTGAATTTAATTTCAAACATGTATATGTATATGTAGACATTGTAAATCTCACTAGATACCATTAACAGCTACTTAATTAGCTAATACATACTATTTAACGCTGTTCCTTTACAGTAGATAAGTATGTCTGTACGTATAATAGAAGGTAATTGAATATATCGAATTCTATTTTAACATTATGTAATGTATGCAATAATAAAGCCTGTGCAGAAGTTTGTAGAGAAATTCATATGGTTAGCGGTCGTCGCATGAAAGAAAACGTAATATATATATCAATTACCGTTAGCGAGGTCAAATGAATTAATTAAAAAATTTGTCATGGGAGTATTCGATTTCCAACACTTTTCTTTTATTCTACATACTTAAATATATGTGTATATACATATATCCTATAGGCTATACATATACACGTAGACTATGTTTCATAGTTCATATCTATCTATTAAGTAATATGACTTGTGCCGCGTAACGTTCGTTTCGAATGAATCCGGAGCACCTTGGAGCTTTGTGATTGACGATATTTTAAATATTAAAAATTTCGATATAATCTACCGGATTCCTGGAAGGAAGACAAAAAAAAAAAAAAACGAAAGAAGACACTATAACATTTTCACAGGTATCTGGAGATCAAATTTATTTCAACTTGTGAAAACGTGAGCGAAGCGAGCAACAATAAATCTGTCGTAATGATCGACGCCGTAATTTCAAGAACGGAAATAGCAGAAGCTGCAGTACTTCCTACCTAGACGTAGCAAAATGGCTAGAAAACGATAAAGTATGTAGATGCTTACTTGGGTAAGTACGTGTCAACCGCTTCGACGTTCAAAATTCTTATTATCCTATTGCTCGAGTAGTTGCTAAACAATACAACAAAATAATACAACATTCTCTCGTCGTATACCTATTTATAGAAAGGTAACACATATACACGTACGTGTATATATCTGGGAAATTAAGAAATATTATCCTGTGGTTTTCTATCTATCTATCTATCTATCTATCTATCTAGTATTAACGTAAATGTCAGCTGCAGAAATTCTGCTGGGACGGAAGAAATTGTATTTTCAGACTGCTAACAGTCGCTATTAGGATATATCGAAATATCAGGCGTCATTAATCTAAATCCAAAGAAATTGTACGCTCAGGGATTTTTATGTAACCGGTATCTATGGAGCCGCACGGGTATTACCGCGGATTTTGTCAATGGTGCAACCTTCCTCTATAAATCTCTGGACCTTCCACTCGTGCCAGAATGAATCTAGAATATATTCAAACGAAGTTCACTGGAAGAGAGTGGCTGAATATATCAGCGCATACCGCGCGCACGCGCGCGCATAACTATACCTAGCTACTAGCGAACGGTGACCAAGAACATCAAGGATTTCAGTGGGAATGAATTTAACGAACTCAATTAAAATTAAGTGGCCGTGTAAAAAGATAAACGAGCAAAAATCTTGCGGACGCTCAATGGAAAAGTGACCAGGGTGAAAATTGAAACGAACTCAAAGATTGAAAATTTAAAAACTGAAATTTATCGGACAATACAGTTAATAGGCTTCATTTTTGAAAGAATATCTACTTTATAGAAGCTTGGCACGTACATTTATAACAATTACGAAACATCTTCACTCGTCGCTTGCACTGGTGTCAATTAGCAGCTGCATATAAGCAGCGTATATTTATGTAGATAGAGTACTCCGTATAATAAATGGAATATACCTTTAGAAAGGTTAATCGATCTAAAAGAAAAGGGGACTTGATGGAGGAGGGGAGAAGGGGGAAAGGATGAAAGAGGAAGATAAGGACACAAAGTTTCGAAACTATATATTTTAAGGTAACAAGAAAAATAAATAGATATAGGGAGCGAGATCCAAATATACTTCAGAGAAAGTAAAATTTAGAGGTATATGCTATGCGTATGTATGTATACTTACATAAATATAAACGAGAAGGAAAACGAAACAGAATATTTACCATATTTTATAAAGTATAAAACAGGTTTCATTATTATATCTAACCTACAGTTTTTGGATAAAAAAACGATTACAAAAAAATTCGATGTACATGTATTTACCGAGGAAAGGATTAGTGGGAGATAAGAAGGTATGGGTAGAAAAGGTAGCATAAGCGGTAGGGTAAAAATAGTTGAATAAACTGTCATGATGAGCAGTTTGGTATAATCGTGATGTATCTCGAAAAACGATAAAGAAGATAATTTGACGAATAAATATGTTGAAGTTAGTAGTTTTCCTGGAAATGCAGCCTAAATGAAACGAAGATATACTATGGTTGGTTAATGGTGCTTTTGGGAGAACTCAGGCTGGGGTTCTCGTAATGGGGCTTTCGAAAATGCTTTCACGGTAAACCCATGAAACAGTGAGTGTTTCGCTATTCATCCATTAAGTACATTACATTCGAAGTTTGAAGTATGGGTACATACATGTACACCTTTTCGATCGTAATTTTCTCGAATTTTCTTCAGCTGTGCTTAAAAACGTTAACTATCCGATCCCTTCGAAACATGAATCGTGTACGATGTTAAGCCATTGAACAAATGTACTGCAGCGTAGCTATCGTGTTTTTGTCAGGCAATTTTTATTATTCCTAATAAATGCATAATAAATGTATGCAAGAATTGTTGATACATAAGTGCACAGTTTAATAGGAAATTTCGCATTTCAATTTTCATACGATTCAAATTCGTTACACCAATTAACTGTATTGCGCGGGTCAATCACAGAGTTGCTTTAATCACATTTACTACTACTATTACTACTACTGTTGTCGTTGTCGTCGTTGTTGTTGTTGTCGTTGTTAAAGAAAAATTCATTTCGCAAGGAAATAAGCTTGCGAGCATAAACCCGGCTTAAAATAGTGTATAGCGTAAGAACAGCAAACATTTGTGTCGGTGTGGTAAACGTAAGAATCACTTGAGGAGTAAATGCACTCAACGGTTACGAAATCATAAAAGTTAAAGAGCAGTTTCGCGAAAAACTGCAAGAAATGCTGGATGGAATAAACCGTAACCGTAAAACTGTAAAGACGAGATTTAATAGAATGTTTCAGCAATAAGTACACGGTTGAAAAGGCCACGAAATGATTGAGATAGTACACGTTTTTCGTCACAAAACTCAATCTTATCGATATAACAGTATGACGTTTAATCATAGTTACAGATAATATTGAAAGTTTATAACAGTTAATGCGACGCAATAGCCGACTACGTATTTAGAGAGTTGTTCTGTTTCCTAAGAACGGTGAAAATAACGGCATGGAAAGACGGTTAAACGAATATATCGCGTAGCGTCGCTTAAAATTCATTTCTAAAGCAAAATGCCTCACTGGTTAATACGATTTAAAACGCGTAACGCAGAAACGAGTGTACACGAGTACGACACAAACGAAAAGATGCAACACTAGAGAAGCAGTCTGCATTCGAGACGGCTCGACGTCCATTAAACTTGCAGCCTTTTTATCGAGTCTGACCCTTCTCCGGTGTGGCCCGGCAAGGGATGGCTCTCTCCTCTTTTCTCTTTTCTCTGGTAACTTTCAAATGGTTCACGATCGTCGTGTCAAACGGCGCCGAATGGCGAGCAGTCGAATAAAAGCGAGAAAGGAAAACGAGGAGAGAGCGGTAGCTACATGAATAGGAAAACAGTGATACAGCTAGACAGGTAAATCGAAAGTATTAGAGAGAACAAGGGAGAGGAATGAGAGAGAAGGCATAGTAGGGAAAATAGGAAACTTAAAAAGATGGAAAAGCTATTCCATCAAAGGGGTAGCGTATCGGAGTTGGATCGGTGCACAAAAACGATACGCCGACCGATGCAGCCTTCTTCCATGAACGTTACCGACTCAACTTGAAAGAATTGATAGAAATGAATGCGATCGGCTTGTTAAGTAGGCATTTTTCTTGTTACACGAGAATGCCTGTTAACCGTTTCGACAGCAGCACACCGGTCTCTTAGTTGTATAACTCCCGATTAATATTACTACCCATTATGTACTTACTAGCAACGGTACACGCATAAAGATATTCCAAGCGCAACAAGCATCAACAGGTTTCGTAGATACGTATACGTATAACATTCGTTGTGAGTACAACTTCTACGAGTCTGCAGCGAGCGGTAGGAAAAGGATGATAAAAGATAAGCACGAAGAAGATAAAAATTTCTCTATAGAAAATCGAAATATACCGTATATCAGATAATTGTAGGATCAGTGATGGTCGAGAGAGAGAGAGAGCGGAGGTGGTAGAGAGAGAGAGAGAGAGAGAGAGAGAGAGAGAAGGTAATTAGAGTGTTCGTAATGCTCGCGATACGTCAAAATCCGACGGTGGATATACATACATAGGAGGAGGCAGCGCAGCGTACACGGTCATAAATTGGTGCGTTGGCAGGCAGTGAACTGGCGTCAATGGTGCTTCGACGATGACCGGGTAGAAACGAAAGAGATGACGCGAACCGATGTTCCCGAGGGAGGGATACAGGGAGCCAAGCAGTTGGAGAAACGGACAGAGACACGATTAAATACGATCGAGCGGAACGGGAAAAGGGTGATCCGTGTCTGACCGTGGAAGGACAAACACGTACACGTATAGAGAATCAGATCTACTAAGTATGTATACGCACGCGCTCGCTCGCTTGCTTATATACACCTGTGTACATGTATTAAATGTGTGTATATAGGACATCGAAGAATGTATACGTAGAGAGAAGAGAAGAGAAGAGAAGAGAAGAGAAGAGAAGAGAAGAGAAGAGAAGAGAAGAGAAGAGAGGAGAAGGGAATCGCCATCCGCCGATAGATATGTACCTACACACTGGTATACATACCAAGCTTTGCAAACGTATGAGGGACTGCGTGTACGCACACACAGGAGACATCGAGCGGGTGTAAATAAACCCGTATACAGAAGGGTGTCGGGGTTAGCGAAGCGACGACCACCCCCCACCCCCCCACCCCTTCCGTTTACCCGTCTACTCCTCCCTAGCAGTCGAATATATGCATATTCAGGACTTGTTATGTAGCTGGCGATATGGCTGCAGGCCGGTTTGTGTGACGCGGTGGACCAGGCCGCACCACGCCGGAGATACTGGGGGATAGTCGGTGACGGACTGCCGGACATCCGACCTGTTACCCCCTCGAGCGTCCTCCGCATCAACCACCACCTCCACCCTCTCGCTTCCTCTGCTATCCCCTTTCGACCAGAGCCGAGCGGAACGTTGCCAGACAACGTCCTCTCTATTCGCCTCCCTTCATCTCCGATACCTGATTCCTGATTCCTGATTCCGTGCTGCTCCGTGCCGCGTCGTGCCACACCGTAACTACGTGTGTGCTCCAGTTGATCGGTCAAATTCAATCGGCACGATCTATCTGCGGACGATGATCGCAGTCACCCTTCGCCGTGGTTACACACGTCGCGCGTCGCTGTTTCGACTGTTTGGGATGTCAGATAAATGATACTGAAATCATTCTGAAATCAGCCTATGTCTCGTATGCACGTGTGACGAACCAACAAGAAATTCATGCACAGTGTCTGCAGCCTCGGGGATTCGAATTCACGCAAAACTTTTTGGACGATCGTGTGACATGCTGCCTCGGCATTCCCATATATCTTCCATAGTAAGCTTCAGGCACAATGATCAGGGGCCGAGCTACGTGCTTGACATCTTCAACGCTTTTCTGAAATGCCAAGGATTTCACTTCTACTCTGAATAAGCTTCGAACATTCCCCTCGGTGGTGCGCCATTCACTCAACCTCTTCTTCTTCCCTGCACTCCGCCATACAAGTAGTTTCTGAAGCACGTGGACTTCATTTCGCTAAACTTTCATACGAAAACGTTTGCCAACGTGCAACGATTAGAAATGAATCGCGCGGATCTTTCCCAACAAATTTCTAACGGTTAAAATGTTACTGTTTCATAGGTTATGTGCGTAGCAGTCCTGTGTAACGGATTTGAGAAATCAAGATATCTAAACAATCAAGAAGGTGTACAATGGAATTGATGCATTATACCTCGCGTCGAATATTTTTTATTCGGATAGAAAAAGTTCATGTTACAAAAGCATGAGAAAAACGTTACACGGATTCCAGCACACCTCGTTAAAGTTTCAAAAGCGAGTGAACGTGGCAACTGGTTGCAGAGATGCCAGAAGTTACGTTATAAAAAAAAAAAAGCCTAACACGTACATGTCTGAATATACTTTCGTTTACTAACGACCTTTTGCACCTTTTTTTCGTAGCATACTTTGCGAATTATTCTTAGTTGCGCAGAATCAGAGTGCGGATAATTACATAATTATTTAAAATAATTATTACTCCCGATAGTAACCACTGTTTTGCGCTGTATTCATTTCAACTGTGCATCGACGAAATGTGTTAAAACGACGATGCACATTGATTCTGCCTACATTTTGATAGTTATAAAGAGTCCTGGTTGAACCGTTCGAGTTTGCCGAGTACATACCTACGCATAGGTACGTATGCGATGGAAAAGATAGAAATATGAATAAGGGTAAACGAAATTGTGGAACTAGCCCTTACCTATTTTGAAATACGGAGGCATGGTGTTCAAGGCGCAACTATTCGGCGATTCGACGATTCGAGAGTTCGACGGTGTGCAAAAGCGATTCTCGGTATTAATTTTAACGAAACGTAACGAGTTGCAGAGCGCAAATACCTTCGATCTTGCAAACGGTGTACCATTCGATGCTTTATTGGTTAACTTTATTCATTGAAACGTTAGCAGCGAACCGGAACACAGCGTGGCACGGCGCGGCGCGGCTCGGCTCGGCGCAATCAATGCCTCAATCCGCGGTTGCATAGTTTGCGGATCTCAATTTCCGTATCAGTTTAGTTCCCTATTTATACCGACGGCTAGCGTGTAAGCCGTACAGCTTTTAAAACGAAATGTTCCACTTTTCTATGCAACATGCGCTTACCGTCGAAAAATTACAGACTATCTCTGGTTCTCGTTTACCACCAACGAAACGAAGCTTTTTCAGTCGGAACGGTTTTTTAGCCAACTACCGTAAAGCTCTGGCATATAATGGGAAACGAATTAGTTGAAAATCCATTTGAAAATTCACGGTCGCGTACAGGCTGAGTTAATAAAACATCGACTATCTTGTTGTTAGTAACGGAATCTAAACCTGTATTGTAAATAAATCGCTGGGGCTGTGTACAATGTTCTTATGGTCACGCGTGAAAATTGAGATCGGCGATGCTCTTTTATTTTACAAAGCTGAAACCCGATTAGAAACTCGGATAACAGCATTATAACGTTGATTTGATTTGCAAAACAAATGCAATGTAACAAACACGCGGCCATTCAATTCTACAGAAATTCTATGCGAGCACATTCGAGCACAATGTAACAAATTGTTTTAGCATTTCATTTCGTGTCTATGTCCACACAGAGCCGAAACACACGATGCGTTCTCATTGTGGATCGCGCGTTGTTTCACGATATGACAAACACGCATAATATGCACGCGTAAATCGATAGGTTCGAATGCAATTGCATCGTATTTTGAGCCCGTTTCACGCGTTTACCGTACGTCGCAGCAAAAACTTACTATTAGATTGAAGCTACATCCCTATGTATGTGTACGCGTGTATCTGTATGAATGTATAGGTAGGAGAACCTTTATACGTAAATATGCGCGTGCTTTAGAATGTATCCGTTTCATTCGATTTAGCGTTACTTTAGCGGGCATTTACTTCCTCTCGTGCAGCATTTTCAAGTCGCGCTGCCCTGCCTAAACTGATTTACTCCTGCCTCGTGTACCCTTTATCGAATTAGTAGGTCGTGAAAGACGGGGAAGCAAAATCACGGTCCTTTCTTAACCAGTTCAATCCTCGCGCTACCACTATCAACTTTGACACCTTTTCCAACTTTTCCAACTTTCCCCTCCTTCATATTCTCATTCTTTTCCTCTTTTTATCCACTATTCAACCATTCTTCTCATCACTTATACACCTCCACACATACATATGTGCATACATACATTACATACACGTAAGTATACGTATGTTTACGCAGTGCTACGTTCATGCAAATAGGTACCTATGTATTGTACTTACATGTAGGCACATACAGTAGATGCATTACTAACCTAGACGCGTTTAATAAAAAGAAAATAATATTCTTTTGTTTCGATGGTATTTTGTCACCCATTATATCTAACGAATGGACAATTACAATAATACTATATTACGTATTATTGTTATACAGATGTCATCGAAGTATGGCACACAGTTTATAAGGCTAAAATAAATCCTCGAATGACGTATGTACTTACACACATATGTAAGTACTTATACGGTCATCCATCCATCTATCCATCCCTTTGATTCCCGTTCATCCGATAACTAAAATTGTCTTTATTTTCGATCAATTTCACTAGATGAGGTGACCACCACTCGGGGGTGATGGCTTGTTATCGCAACCGAATAAATCTTCGTTTCAGGTGTACGAGCTTCTCAATAAATAGATCTTTATCCAGAAAAACCCTGATCATTCTTCCTCGTTTACATTCACCCAATAGCTAATTTAATACCGTTGGTTGTTTAGTGAAATTGACACAGCAACTGTTCGTTCAAATAATTACAGAGAAATTAAACATATATCTGGCAAGTAAGATAAATGATTGTTTAACACGCAGGCTGCATAACTTTCTTAACTCTCCTCCACGCAGAACTATCGGCGAATCCTGTTAATCTTGCCGATCTCATTTGTAACGTTGAAATTGAAATGGACATTTCACCGAGTACCGTGTAACAGTTGTTTCTTCGAAGGCAGCATTAAACGGCACAGACGTGTCTACATTTTCTTGTTCGTTAGAGTAGAGGAAAAGAAAAAGCGGAAGGTGGTTGGAAGGTAAAACCAGAGAAGATGCACGATGGGTAAAACTCTGTGAAATTCGGCAATCTATGAGCCGCAAAATGAAGTCTGGTTAAGGAGAAGGATCCGTGAAGGAGGATGGATTGAAGAGGCAGAGGCAAATGAGAGCGGGTCGGATAACGACGTCGAGGAAAGTTTTAAATTGTGCTGGGAAAGGCGAGCGATTAGTGGATTATAAACATACTGAAAAGTTCTGATGGGATTAGCTTCCCTCGGAAGAGGGGTCAAAAGTGGTTTGGCTAGCTTTCGGGTTAGGTTTGAGATCGGATTCGCATTCGCATTCGCATTCGCATTCGCATTCGCGTTTGCTTTGAATTAGATTCGTAAAACTGGCTGGAAACATACGATGCCCCGTTTTTCGTTCGTTTTGTTTTAATAGCTTCGTATAATAAATAGATATATAGCAGATGCTTTTAAAGAGATAACAATACCGTTACATTAATAACAGTGAAATTGATCATTGACATAGACGCGTATCAGCGTTTCCACGGAGAATGTATCGAGTATAGCGAGTTTAAAAGTGGAATTTTCGTATTACGCTTCGTTGCATATCCGTGACAGCGAATAGTAAAGCAGAATAATAAATATAGCTCTCGAGGTTACGTGTGCTCCGTTCATTTCCCGCAATCCATTACAATGGAACATGCCAGCCAGCTGCAATTTGACATCGATATGCAAATGTTTCACTTGAAAGCAATGCATTCTACGCACATTGAATATCAAATTATCGATCAATTACGATTCGTAGACGTATGCGCTACTTATGAATTATAAGCAAGAAGGTACAGCTTGCCCGATCTTCTGTTTCGTTATTTATTTATGTGTATGTACAGATACGTACTTACTCGTACATACTTAAGTATGCGATTGATCAGTGTAACGATGCTGGAACTGTAGCTATTAATTAGTCATTTGGATAAAATAGCGTATACGTGTGAATAGATGAATTACACAGTGACTTCGCTAGAATTCGTAACGAAAAATCAGTCGATTCTACACAGACGAGAGAACGGAAAGAGAACACGAGACACAGATGCGCGAAGAAATAGCGTGGCCCCTTTTGCCAGTTTGCATTCTTCCTCTTTTGTCATGTAGAAGCAGCAGCCCTCGAAACGAAATCTATTGTTTCCAGCCGTCGAGCGCGAAGGAGTACCAGTAACACCGCCGCCGCCGCCGCCGCCACCACCACCATCACCACCACCACCGCTACCATCACCGCCAGGGGAACTACCTACTCTAACACCTGAGTACCCTTGAACGGCCGACCCGACGATTAAGCCAGAGAGTGTCTTGAAGCTACTCGAACAGGACGCAAATGACGGATCGAGAACCTCTCGGGACCAGTTTTCTCCCGCGTTTTGTGTATCGAAATAGTTGAACCTCGTTCAATCCCGTCCTGTATGATCCGGCTAACAAGCGGAGAGAGGCTCGACGCCGATTTTAACGCTTTCTACTTGCACGTTGCGTGCGAACTTCAATAGAGGCGGGCATCACAGAACGATACAGATCCTCCGTAAATATGCTATATACTTGCGATCGATAAAGTATGCATCGACACGAAATAATGTTCTTGTGTTACGAGCTACTTATAAATATTATTAATAATTAGCTTGATTAGCCGAACTGATTAAAAGGCAAAATGCAAGGGGATGGAAATTTATACAAAAAATGAAGTTCAAGCGTGCTTACAATTATGTATCTACAATTAGCACTTACCTAAACACCAATTCTATTCAACATTTCCGCCCGCCATCGATGGGCGATCGCATTTAGGATTGGGCGAACTTTCCGAGGTATGCGCGTAGGTATTGTAAATATACGCTTGCATAAATGTACGTTTACATTTGCCTATACATAGATATATGTAAGCAGGTGTATGCCTGCGTAATAATTATCCTAGGATAGATCAATCCGATCAGTTCAGACAGGTATTCGTAAAACGGTAGCGTTAGATAAAGGATGTTGGATAGGTGAACGAAACGTCGAACATAATTATCCGGGAATCCATCGGTGAAGTTGGATTACCATAGAATCCGGGGCAACAACAGTGGCTTGGCAGGAAGCCCGCGCCGTTTCGGTAGCCGCCTTTTGAATCTTAATAAATTATCCGTCAACCATGGACGATCACGGAAGGGTGCGAGAGGCTGGTCGAGAGCGCGCATCTATCGGCATGCTCATTAATCACGCGATATATATACCCCGGGTTCGTCGCCGCCGATAATCGGCCGCGCCACAGCCGACCAGGGAATTTGAATTTCGGGGACGGGCATACGGTTCTGGCTCGAATATTATCGGCATATCGATTTCGCGCGCGCGCGCGCACGCACGCACGCACGCACACACACATATTGCGTATTCTCTCTTCGTATACACCCTCACCCCTTACACACACACACACACACACACAC
>JAOPTO010000587.1:368441-391226 GCA_033822845.1 Tetrapedia diversipes | reverse complement strand
CGCACGCACGCACGCACGCACGCACGCACGCACACACGCGCACGCACACACACACACACACACACACACACACACACACACACACACACACCGCAAACCCTTGAAATCCTTTTCTGTCAACTACCTCAAAAAGAAGAGATTTTTCCCACTGTCCTATCGTTTATATTTGCAGTACAGATTCGATCGGATCTGTTTCGCGGTTGGTTTCCTACGACACAAATCTTTCGATATCACACTTTTTCGATCCCGACCGATTTCCTAATGGTAAGCGCAACAATATTCGTATAATCGGTTTTGTTAACCTATTCGAATACTCAAGTATATGCGGAATGTCTGCTTGGAACGTTGGTGTTTTATCAAGCGATCTTTTTTTCGTTTGGCAAAATAGAAACGTAGCAAAAAAGAAATGTGTAAGTGTACTACATTACTTACGCAAGCGTATCGGATATGCTGAAAGCATATTTTCAGCCACTAAAAGCACTGAAAAGGGAAACCTTGTGGCCGCCTCCTGTACAGAGGGACACAGTCGTCAGCCACGATCATTTGTTTCCTGGTTGTCTCGTGAAATAAATTAAGAAGAGATACGACAAAAGTAACGATCGTTTCCTCAACAAAGTCTGATGCGAGTGAAAATATTTGAAATAATCTGTTCGCAAGACTACAGTTGTTCCGATTATCTACGACGAAGTTTCGAAACTATGTTCGTCGTGGAAAAAGACGAAGGAGAATGTACATATAAAACAGAGCGTCCTGAAAGCATTTTGCCCGTTAAAAGCATCGAAGAGAAAATTCGTTCCATTTTCTATGGAAAAGGGGCACGGAGCAGAGCAACGCGGCGCGGCGCAGCGTTCCGTGAAGCGTGCTCAATCGTATCCATCAGGTATAATCGTTCTTGAAAAAAGGCGATTAGCACACGACTTAATTCGCTGAAAATTAGAACAAAGTGTTTCCCTTTGTTTAAGATTCTACCTATTAATGTAGAAAATGATAGGATTAAATGATGAAAGGTTTGATCGATTTTCAACGCTTATCGTCGGAATGCATAACTTCAATTTGACAATCAAATAATCACGCGCTAATGAATATTAAATGAATGCGTGCTAATTATATCGTACAAGTAGATGCTGTAAACAAATCGGTGGGAAAGGATAAATAGAAACAAGAATATGTCAGTAGTAAAGAAGGAGCCAGATAGGGAGAGGGTGACGGAGGGAGGGAGGCAGAGCGAGAGAGAGAGAGAGAATAGGTAGAGCTCGATGACAGAGAAGAGAGGAGGAAGCTGGTTTTTGTGCGCGAAACGATAAATTTAGCGGTGGAGAGAGAGCATTTTGCCCCCGAAAACCTATCGCAATAAATACGTGGTACGTCCGGTGCGCGGTTGAGCCGCCGCGTTATACTCTAATGCAGTGCATATGGAACAATTTATAACGCTTCAGCATGGGTCCCCCGGCGTTTTTCTCACCCGGGTTACGTTCGCTCATGCCGCATACGCTTTTCACCACCCATTGTTTCCGTATTGCTGAATTATTATTTCGTAATTTGCCTTTTGTCCTTAGAAACAACGGTTCCGCAACCATTGACCGCAGTCGATCACGGCGTCTATCTTGGGAAACGATCTTACTATCTAGGTAATCGAATTAACAGTTAACTTCACATCGAGCAGCATCAATTTCATCCTAATACGTAACGCAGCTTCACTCGCTCACTCGTCAACACTGCCGAGGTTAACAGGTTCCACCTGTTTCACTCCTCGTACCTAGCAATCTGTTTCGTCGAGACACAGAGGAAATGTTTTGCAAATACTACTTTCTGTTTGTTTCGCTCCTCGGATCCGGTGGTTATAATAAAACTGAAAAGCGACGAACTCTACACCGAATCCCTTTGTCCTAGAGGTAAGTAGCTGTTCCCCGACGTGTACCGCAATTCTCTCAAACTTTGGGAGACTGCTACAAGTCTTGCTTACGCTAAAAACCGATGACGTCTCCGTTTCGATGTTAACGTATCTGTGCCTACGTTTCATAATGCCAGTCGCCCATTCTCAGAAATAATAAAAATGAATTTTAATCCAGTACTTTATACGATGATGAATGAAATCCCTGATATCGGAGCTGTGACTGTTTCTTGACAGCAGAGTGATCGACGTGTAGTATGAAAGCTGATAACTGCGACTGTTACCTCTAACCATAGAGAACAGCGATCGTATTGTTCTCCCAAACTGTTACCACAAACCAAGCTTTATTGTGTACTTATAGCAAACACGAATAACATATTATAGATACTCTATTACATTGATTCCCTGTTTAACGATCTTGGTTTGCTCCCGTTTTTTTCTTTCGAAGTGCGGCGCATCTGTCGAAAAGTTAAGTTAGAATAAAAAGAAGATGCAGAGGATATGAAGAAAATGCAGTGATACGAAGAAAAGAAATCAATATAACTGTTGATAGGGTGCGATCTGTTCGAACATCTGATACTTCCCGTCGAAGCTTGGGACATTATCGGCGCTTTTAACGAAACAGTGTTGCACGCACTAGGCATATACATATACTTCACACGTGTCACGGTATTCTATTGTATTCACGAATCCTCGTATCATCTTCACGGCACTCGGCCATGTTTTGCCCGAAGAATTTCGGTTTTAAAAGCATTTGTCGCGTGAGAACAGTTTTCTTCGCCGATCTTTTCGACGCTGGCCCAGTTCCGCGTTTAATACAATCACATTGCTCCGCAAATGCGACACAAAGTTGAAAGCAAACACATTGGCAAGACTCGCCGATACGCCCGCGGCATTTCGATGATTTTAATGCACTTCCGATTATCGTTTCCGACAAATCTTTGTTCGCTCGAATATCTGACGATTTCGCGCCAGCCTTTTCCTTTCTTTTTCTTCCATTAAAGACGATGTGTAATACCCGCAGCTGTTGTTACAAGTTTCCAACCGACGTAACCCGACGCGACGCGAACGTAAAATTCATCAATGCAACATGGATAGTTGAGCTTTTATCGAAAACCAATTAATTAAATTTTACCATCCGTGCTCGGCATACGAAATTCCTTCACCAACATCTTCTATCCATTTCTTTTTCTTTTTCTTTTTCTTTTTCATTCCCTTTCCTTTGTGTTATCTCAACGTGCTTATTTATGCATGTTTATTCCGTTACATCCCCGTCATTACGTTCGTTACAATACACATATATACACATATATGGATGTAAATACATTGCGCATACAAGGATAGAAAACGCAACAACAAACATAAGTTTACAATAGGTACGTATTCTGTAACTTAAGACTTCATTCAATTTTCATGCAATTTTCTAATTTACCGGAAAATTGGCGGAAATATAAAACCGGGCAAGATTAAATGTAAGTGTGAAAATGTAACGAAACGTACAATTTCCTGAAAGGTTATCCATTGATCTAATAAATCATCATGAATTCCCTTCTTTAAGTAAGTTTCTTAACAAGTTCGTTGTACAAAAGTCTACTTAATGAGCTACTTAATAGTTTGGAGCACTGCTAATTGCTGCTCGCCGAAAGACGAATCTAGGAAATGTGTTCGTGTACCTACTGATCATAATACTGGTGTAAGTAAAATCTTTGATCAACCTATCGATAACTAGATATTATAACTTTGACGTTCAAATCGTTTTATAGTAGCTAGCAACATGATCAAAAATAAGGAATAATACCCCGGCATACAGGCCCGTATGTACGTAAGCACTTGCATACTATAATGGAATTCGGTAGCAACCAAGGGAAGAAATAGGTATAAGTATAGGTATCTACATGCCTTTGGATTGTTACTTATGGAAGGAAACATAGTGAACGTTCACCGATTTCCCATATTTTCATTCCGTAGCCTGTGCGTTTACGAATTTCCCGTCGTTTTTCTTTCCAGTCGTTGACCAGAAACAACGATAAATAACACTATCCGCGCTTTATCTTTCCCTTTGTCCGTTCACACGTATCTCCGTAAAATCTCCAGGTTTTGCGTTTAAACTGAAAATAATAGATGGATATAAGCAAGAAAATGTAGGTAGTGGATAGGAATGGTTAGAAAACCGTAAGTAAGTTTCAGACCGCGTGACCAGCCGAGACCAGCCACCATTCTAGACGATCTAGGGAAGGAATGCAGCCGGTGCTATTCTTCCTGTCGTTTATTGAAATGCTCTGCATACTCTCACACGGTATTCTTCGGTTACCTCGCTGCTCTTGCCTCCGACAACGAGCACGGCTGGCTGAAGGGAAGAGAACGGATGGAAGCTGGGAGTCGAGAAGCTTGAGAATGGAATGAAATCGGGGGAAGAAATGTCGAGAACAGATGCAAAGTTCACCGATTTTGTCGCTGGGTTGAGTGAGAGAAAATTGCGATGAAACAATAGTAACAGCAGCAGCAACAACAACAACAACAACAACAACAACAACGACGACGACGTTACATTTTATTTTCTACCCAACTAACTACTTGTACAGATGAAATAACATTAATGAATTAAAATAACAAGTATCAAGTAATTCCGTAAACGTTAGAGAATACGAATATGAAAGAAGAGGAGAAGAAATCTTTGACTTTCGGTCCTTTGAAAGTTATCAAAGATAGGTATTGCATATTTCTCATTTCAAGTCTTGTATTCTTATCAGAAGTTCCACGCAAAACCTGAGAAAATCGAACGGAATAAAATCCGAGGCAAATGTAAAGTTCAGCAATTCCATATAACGGATTGAATCACGGAATAAGAACAAAATCGATCTTCGTACGGAACGATGGCATACATCCGGCGACAAATTGTACATATTGAAACGAATTTCGAACCTTTCCCCATCCGATACTGCTGTTCAATATGAGAATAAAGCTCGGGGAATCTGAAATCTATTAAACTCTTATGAATATCGTAGTAAATTGAAGGAAGCGTTACATTTTTCTCGAAACACCTTATTGTTTCAACGATTAAAACGCATCCATATTCAATCGCGAACGCTGAATGATCCGCTTATTTCAAAATTAAACGACACGCCGGAGCAATGAGGAAAGGAAGGAGAAGGAGAAGGAGAAGGAGAAGGAAAAGGAGAAGGAGAAAGGGAACGAGACGAGGAGAAAAGAAAACAATTGCGATTACAATTATAATACGTAGCACTAAGAAACAGAAAAGAGTGATCGGGCAGTTCTCAAGTAACTTCATCAACTATTCTTTCGCGGTTATTATCCAGGGTTTTGTTAACTGAACGTTTATAAATTCTCCTTGATAAAATGAAACGGTTGAAATTCTCTGCTACTTTCCACCAACATTCTTCCCGGAGTCGAGGGTGGGGTGTTAGGCATCCAATGGAATTTTCGGCAGGTTTCCTCAGCAGATAGCAACTACGGAATGTTTATGGTGGTGCATCTTTTACGTGGCATGTAAAACAGAAGCAATTCCTTTTAATGGGAATATACCGACCTATCAATTCCAACTGACCTCGCGCTTTGGCAAGGGTCAGGTTTACGATGCGACTGATTGTCACTGAGCAAGCATCGGTCGAAAAGCTTTGCGAGAAAGTTTATTGATTTGGTTAACAAGAAAGTTTCAACTATTAAAGAAAATTAAAAGTTTAAATTCAATTTAAATTACTTGCAAATCAGCTTTACTTTCTTTTCTTCTTCTTCTTCATCTCCTCCTCCTCCTCTCCTACTCCTATTCCTCCACCTTTTCTCCTCCTTGCTCCACCTTCTATCCCTCCTTTTATCACTATTCTTATCGCTGTTTCATATTGCTACGTATTTAGCATCGTTACTTTATGGATTGAATTCAACAATGTCGATTCATCAAGCTTTCAATTTCATTCGTAAACGCGAAGTAACGGAAATCTATCGAATAATGCAGGCTCAGCATTTTTACGCGTTCTTTCGCTTTATGATATAGGTACTTACATAAATCAGATTCTAGTAAATTCTCGAATCGGCAACTTTCTAGCTAACCTCAGTAGCTTCATTTTATTTTCTGATTCGTACTGTATAGGAATTTATTTAATTATATTTCGTGAACAGACGATAAATACTATTAGTCGCGTTTATAGGAGAAAAGAGGTTGTTATAAATACATCAGTAAGTAAGCAAGTAAATAAAAGGGTATGATAAATATTAAAAACGAAACGAGGCGAGGAATCGAGGAGTAGATGGTTTTCTGCGCATACGCCAGCCAAATCGTAGGAGAACACAGTTTAAAGAGAATTCGAAACGAATGAACGCGTTGCGACACGGAGCGACGCAGAACGGCGCGGTGCTGCGCGTCCTGGTGACACTGGGGAGGGTTCACCGGGTGGCTAACAAAAAAGGCACACGTGACATCTGCCGTCCATCCGGGCGAAGCTTTTTGTAATAAAGCGATGAAATCGCAGAAAAACCGTCATCGCGGATTAAGCGGCCGCCGATATTAAAGCGTAATCTGAAATTCGACGGTGGCGCGGCGCTGTCCAGAAAAGTGGGCAGAAATAAAGAGAAGCGGGGCTAGAGGGAGTGTGATAAAGTAAAAAAGGAGAAAAGAAAAGAAAGAAAAATGGATATAACGAGTGCACCCAGTGCACAGCTATTAATTTCCCGTCAAATGGTAATCGAATGATTTTTGTTGAGCAGACAAACATCCATGGAAACGAATATTTGTCAATTGCCGATGTCGCATAATTATTTTTGTAAAGTGCATTCCCGAACAAAGGTATGAAACAAGATAGCTGGCGAACCGAGTGTCTTGTAAATCTGGATTCAATATAGCGATCATTAAAACCGGAATGAACGTTAAAATTCGATTCAGTCATGATTTTATCGCAACTGCTTTTTTATCGAATCGAATAGTCGTACGCATAATTCAGAGAGATGTAGAAAAGAAAAGAGAATTCGATTTTTCAGCGGAAATAGAATTTTATTGTTAGATTAAACACGACACATCGATTTAGAGATATGAATTTTCATTGATACGGTAGATAACAACTTTTTATCCGAAGCGATTGCTTTCTAAAGCCGATCATATCGTCGTGCCGTAGAAGTGTGTAAAGTAACAAATTTCACCCCAAGTGTAGGGGCGGAAAAGCGGCAGAAAATAGGAACAAGCACAAGAACAGAGGTGCAGGTACAGCGTGACGGTGCGACGCGATAAGGGTGGTACGATGGGTGGTCATGGCTTAGGATGAAGTAAGACGTTGTATCACGCGATTATCAACAGGTAAGTACATACCACGTGTTACGTTTAAGCATTCATTGGCAATCATCCAACGCAACGTCGAGAGTTCCGACGAACGAGTTTATTCTCTCCTTCGCCTCTCCCTCCCATTCTTATTCAACCATCGAAACGTTTATCATCTCGCCGTAGCTCAGAATAAGTTGAACTTAATTGCAGTTAGCGAAATAGATGATGAAAGTTAGCAGTAAATATAGCTATTCGACAACACCTACTCGACGAAAATTCGCACCGATACGTCTAGGGTGTAACGCGTTCAATCCATCGCTACAGGAAAATTTATACTCCCAATCCATTACGTCATCCTCTTTCTACCGGTTAGGAAACTAATAATAATTAGTGGTTCTGTAATTCGACTTGCTAATTCTTCTTCCACTTCGTCGGCGTGTAATATTCGAGAAATATAATACATACCTATCGTTGGAAAAATTCGCAAACCTATGATCGATGTTTAACGTTAGTACTTACATATACTGTACGCGTATATAGGTAGCAGACATATGCGTATGTACGCGTGTACAACATCTGCACGGTACCACATACAATCGTATGTCAATAAATTCAAATCGAAGCTATTTATGTTACTTTTATCAATAGTTTAAACATCAAACAATAGAAAATGAACAGTGAAGTAATGAATTATTGTTAAAGAACTTGGTTAGGTAACGTGTAATGAATAGAGTGGAGGGGAAGGATGAAAGTTTGAGATTTCGATGAAAGTGATCGGAATAAAAGAAGACGAAGAAAGATGAAACGACGATTAAGGCTTGATTAATCACAGTTTTAATTATGATAATAATTGATAGGAAAGAATGGCTGCTCCCCCCCCCCCTCTCTCTCTCGCTCTCTATACCCCTCTTTCATTTAGTGAAATCATTTATATTTCGATGAATAAAATCGACGTGATTTGCAGGTTTTTTCAATCATCAAATTAGAGTGAAAGAACAATATTTCTATACTGGTATTTCTATACCGCCGGTGGAGCGTCGGCTCGTAGAGCTTTTCCATGTTCATATTGTAAGGGTAAAATGTGAGGTGCAGACTAAAGGGATTCCACTTGTCGATGACTCGACCAAACCCACTTGACCTCGCAAACACGTTAGGCTTATACTACCTACCCAAGTTTCGTGTTGCACAGCTTACATTCGCCCTTGCTTTCTCGCTTCGCTCTATGTTATATATTATACACCAACGAAATACATACGCTATAAAACTGCTAGTATACGAGTAATTTAATTCATTAAAATACCGTGTCTTGTGTGAAACGTACGCACGGTACCTATTGAATTTTACATAGAAAAATGAAGTTCATCTTAATCTTTATACGAACATTTTACGAATACTCAGTATTCGATAACACGATGCTCCCCCGGATCGCGATCGAGAGGATATATCAAGGATCGTATACCTAGAGATTTTCTACTTGAAGCGGAAACCACTCGAGCCAACGCAGCTGCCTTTCGTAGACATGACAACGTCAACGGTGGTTGCGAAAATAAATTCTTTTTTTTCTTGAAACAGCAAGATAATTTTTCCCAATATTACATCCGAAATTTTCTCACGCGGTGCACCTATAGACACCTATTAGAAGTTACAGGTAGACATATCATAGATACTATTAGGGGATTCTGTTATACATGATAACCCCGAATAAGTTACAAGGAAGTTCGCATTTCCTGAATTACAGCTTACCGTAAGCTTGAATTGTAGAAATGACTTTCAAACTATTAACAGTATGTACATTCGGTAGAAGGTTGAGTTTGTCTTTATGATGGCGACAGTGTGCCCGAATTACTTCCTCGTACTTTTCATTTGTCTGTTATCGCGGAGGTTCCAAGGAAAAACGTTTCTCTGTTGAAGGGGGAATCTGAACTTTCTGGCCGTCTCTCGTTGAACGCAACACACGATCGCGTAGTGCATGAATTTCGATCTAACTGCGAACGGTGAAAATAGAAGAAAAGCAGACTATTCTTCTCTTCCCTTTTCGTATGCTCAGCTTTTACGTCGGTGATTCTAAAGAAAATTTGATGATAAACATTATATGCGTATGTATTTTAGAACAGCAACCTCTAGAGATCTTTATTAAAGGTCGCCACTATGGATGGTCTAAACGGATATGTATTCGTGTCGGTATGTCAGCTGAGAACCGTGAGCACCGTAGATATTTCCACTCCTTACGGAAATGTTTCTTCTTTAGTGGCATAAGAGGATAAAGATCCTCGTTTATTCGGATACTCCTCGTACATTTCTCTTAATACGTTGCTTTGTAAAGCGAACGAATAATTCTGCGTTCTCCGTTTCTTTCTCCTTTCCTTCTGTTTCTGTTTTCTTTCATCAGGGACCGAAAACATTGTGCAAAAATTTACATATTTGCTAGAACTTTTTTTCGACAAATCAGCCGGATCGTTTCAACGGTGAACCAATCAACGACATCAAATAAATTATCAGCAGTGTCTTGAATTCATTACCGGACGCGCGATATTGTCCAATTACCGTTCTGGGAGAATACGTAAAAGTTTAGGTTAGGTTCGGATAGGTGTACAAAAATTTGCACGAACGCGTACCACCTATCAACTCCAAGTCCGAACGTACAACACAATCAACACAGCTGGTGTGACTGTCGTAAATCGATTTCAAACAATTGGATGCTATTCGCGCGACTTTACCGCACGCCTGTATCTATTATTATCTACTTACAACTTCTAAAACAATATTATCAGCTTTCTTCATCGTTTATCTGTAAAGTAATTTTCATTTCGAATACGAGAACGGTAAGAAGTTTGTTCTTTGCAAAGATAAACTGTTTATTTATAGCAAACTCGTATCCAAATATACCGATGATATTATGATAGCCATGGATATTATTGAAAACTGAAATATAAACACGATGCTATTGGTAATCAAGCAGGATCGGTGAGTGTGGGAATTGAAAGGTTTTCTATGAAAATATATTCAACACCGTGGAAACGAGTTAATCCCTCGACTCGGATTGGTATCCCATCTGTTTTGTCAGAACGAACATTTACCCGATTAAATGCTTTTTACAAAAATATAACGAAGGCTCGTTGAGGAGCAACAGGAAAGAAAATGTTCTAACTTTTCAGAGGATCTCTAATTATAATATCTGCTACACTTTCAGCATATTCTATTACACATATTGATGATGATGATGATGATGATGATGATGATGATGATAGGGTAGCTATTTCCGATTTCGTCGCAGTTCGCAAAACGTTACTATGTACATTATCTACTAAGTAGAAATATCCGCGATTATTATGACTAATAAGCTAACAATAACAATAACAATAAGCCAACTTGTTTGGTTGGTTCTACTATTAGTTTTCTCAGCTCGATGGTTAAATCGAATGTGGGTAATTAAGAGGTTTGATCATAAAATGTGTGAAAATCAGTGTTCGCGTGTTTGTGAACTAAAAATTCACAAGGTTTGATAAAAAGTTGGCAAAAGTATAAAACTTGTTAAACTCCGTAGTCAGCAAGTTTGAAAGACTGATGCATCACTTTTTAAAGTTTGTACGTTTAAAATGTTACAAATCTTATGAAATCTCTTCCCCGCATCCATTATCGCATATCGCACAGGTAAATCGTACGTAGAAGCTGTATAAATATGTAATGTAATATATGTAAGTACATAATAGAGGAATACGTATTTGTACTTATGTTAGCAGAAGAAAACGGTGTTGGTAAGCGGTCTAAACGAACGAAGGTAAGGTTGTGTAAGTAACATTTTGTTTTCGTTATCTGCATGAACGTTATTTAAGCTGTGCCTGGTGGACGAGAATATCTTGGTACCGGTAGCACCATTACATCAAGGTCGGAATTCGCGGACAGAACGAAATGCAGGCTATTAATTCGAGCCACGGACGAATGCGGACGAAAGGCAAATGAAACGTCGAGCAGAAAAATGTCTGCTCTGGTGAATCTTCAAGCGCATGGGATAAGAGAAATAATTAAGAATGTTGCCCACCAACTTGTTTCAGTTGTCCATCAACTAAAATCACGAGTAAAAGTGAATTGCAGGATGAGATTAAAGACGATAAGAAAATCGAGAAAAATTGTTGAACGTTGAAACGAAGAACAGGCTACATCCAGAAATCAATTCGTTTCTTTTCTTACCATATCTTTCGCTTTCAATGGTTTCGATAAATCAAGTTGAAGATACAGATTCAATGAAAACTGGTTGGATTTCGGATAACGAAACAGAAATGTCGTTGCCGGTTGATACGCGATTACTTGTGTATCGATGTAACGGTTAATCGAGAAATCTTTTCAATTGCTCTATGAAATCGCGGAACAAATCGCAACAGCAATTGCTTCCTAATTGTCTGACAAATTCAACTTTCTAGAACGATTGACGGGCTTACATGTTCATTACGCAAAACGATTATCTTAAAGAGATCTGATGTTATCCGATACTTTATTAGAGCACATTAAATGAAGCGTAAATGAGAATGAACCGAAGAAAAAAAGAACGTATACGAGAAGGTGAAAAGAAAGAGAAAGAGAGAGAGAATTAATTTCATTTGGTGGCATAAAATGTAAGAGCAACGAGGATCATCAACAGGTTCTACCAGAGTCAGCCGGAAGTCATTGGCAGTTTTCCAAAGAATAGTTCACGAGGGATGCCGCCGGTCCACAGGTGCTCGGAACGAGTATAGCGGTGGCTCGGGAAAGAGGGCTGCATGCGTAGGCACTATATGTATGTATGCCGTTACCGAATGAATTGGCAAAGGGGGTGCGCGACGAACAAAAGAAGTCTATGGTATTCGTGCATACAAGGTCCCTTTGTTCGCTTAGAACATCTTTCAAGGCACCTATTAAACGAATTTCCTTCCTCCCTTCTCCTACTTCTTCCTATTTCCATTTCGATTTTCTATATTTTTCAACGAGAAATAATCCTCTCCCCGAGACTGTTCGATAAACTAAACAACTGTATAAAATATCCCAATTGATAAGCAATCTGATGTAATCGAAAGAGATCAAAGTACGGATTAATTTGAGACAATTTTTTAAGCATCTTTGCGATCACAATATCCAATATATCGGTGAATCTGAACCTGCTACTATCATACTAACCGATGTTCCTTATTAGAACCCGACTTGCCTTGTGTTTCAAACTGTTTAACAGGATGTTGTGAAAGAATATTCGATAATCCGCTCTACCTATTTCGTAACAAGCTTTGGTCTTTCTCACCCTTTCTCACCGTTGCTTGTAATACGTATTGAACGTAAAGAAAAGTTAGTCGAACTCGACCGCGTGCGAAATGCACAATTGTTAATAGGTACAGATTTACGGTAATTCAGAGATCTGTAAGCACACGGGAAGGGGAGCAGCGAGCAAGCAAGAAGGGTAAAGGAAAACACTGAGGCCGATAAACTGAAGGAAACCGCGGTCAGCCTCGGACCGAGGGGAGTTTTCATCAACAGGTTCCCGGTGAATCGAATTGTACAGGATCCCAGCCGATTTCTCCTCGAGCGAAGATCTAGTTGAGAAGGATCCCAAGAACATGGAGTAACCCGAGTAAGCGGAAAAACGCGTCTCGGTGGTTAACATCCAGCTGTCATGGTTTGTGTATATGCGCATGTGAATGCACGCGTGTATAACCACTTACCCGATTAAAAGTTGCTCCGAGAAACGTTCGAGGAAGAGAAATTCGTAGATGCCAGGTTGCGTTCGCGAGGATGTTCGTAAGGAACAACGAGAACCGAGAGGAACGACGAAATCGTTGGCCGTAGCCTTAAAAGCATAGCACTGTTCGCGGGCCCTTTTCGTGTGTACGAAAAGGAAGAAGATTGGCACGCGCACGGTTTCACTCGTGGGGGTGTCGCGGTGCGACTGTAGCACAATCGCTACCCTCTCACGCTCACCATCCCTCCGCTCTCTTTACCCTTTCTCCGCTTTACCGCCCACTCTCTATCCCATTCTCTGCCTCTCCCTCTCCCCCGACGTCGCTCTATCTCTATCAGCCTTACACCCCCGCCATCGTCCTTGTCCTGATCCTGGCTCGCTTCCTCTTTCCTCCCTTCGTGGTTTGTCCTCTGTTACTCGTACAGGAACAACCCATCTCCTCTTGCCCGTTACCATCTAACGCGGTTTCTCTCTTTCATCCCCTGTATTCCTCCGTCGTCCTACCGCCCCTATCGTGCCATTCACCCTCTTTCTCCCTCCACTTCATCGCTACCCCACCCGCCAACCGACCGACGAACCGTCTCTATCTCTCGCACGGTTTTACGCTTCCGTCTCTGTTTCTGTCTAGAGCCGTGGAATATCCCCACTACCGAAACCAGCAAGCCACTCCTGCAGCAGCGGCATGCCTTTTCGGAAAGCCCCACTCACGGCTCTTACGTGATAGCCGAGGTGGCTGGTTGACGGGGCGGCTGACTGACTGACTC
Source organism: Tetrapedia diversipes (assembly GCA_033822845.1). NCBI lineage: Eukaryota > Metazoa > Arthropoda > Insecta > Hymenoptera > Apidae > Tetrapedia > Tetrapedia diversipes. Next base: position 377,604 of record JAOPTO010000587.1, on the reverse strand, counting down.
GCTCGGATCGCTCCGTATACGCTTTCGAAAGCCGCGCAGGATCCTCTAATCGGCCCGCGCACACCTTCGCGCTATCAAATTCTATGCGCATCACAGTTTTTCTTCTGGCTAAGATCTCTCCCTCCCTCTCTCTCTCTCTCTCTCTCTCTCTCTCTCTCGCGCGCGCTTTGCTTTTCGTGATTGGCCCTTACTTAAAATGATCGAATCGCATACCGTCTTCGATTAAATGGTACAATGATAATCAGGTGAAGTTAGAGATACAAACAAGATCGTTGTTATTGCGATTCGTTTCATCTCGTTTTTCTTTCATCTTTAAAAAGCATAACGCACAACTTACCGTTAATCTACCGTCAACAACGATTACGTAGAATACAAAAACTTTGTTAATAGATGTAACGTTACAGATACGGTAGGATTTATCGTATTCAGTGCAGAAAACAGAGAAAAGTAGGACAACGGCTTGAAGCTGGCTACTCCTATTCTATAAATTCGTATATTTCTCACTTGCAACCGGAAAGGCGGGACATCTAAATCCCATACATTTTTCATACGCGTATAGGAAGATATAGAAAAATGTAGGATATAAATAAGCAGTAGAAAAACTGGAAATAATAATATACTTTTGTATCTACTATATATACCTATATACAGTATACGAGAAATAATATTTGTCTCTATCTATAAGGGAAATAAAAGTATGCATCCGTTTAAAATTTAATGATCTTTTTACGATACAAAAGTTGGTGTTTCGTTAAAGTTTATTTGCTTTTAATCTGTTTACAACTATTGCTGCTTTCCTAATCGAAAAAATTTAAGAATCTTTTGTTTTGCCAGCCTCTCCTATGAAAAAACTAAGATGAGTTAGATTCGACGGACGCTCTCTCTCTCTCTCCAACCCCTTCCGTTTCCTTGTCTCTCTTTTCGTTCATCTCTCTGTTGCCTCCGGTTTTCCTGCTTCCCTCTGCGATGTCACTTCAACATTCTTTTTCAAGGGACGCTGGTTCGATATTAGAAAATACCTTCTGCCAATTCCCTGTTACGTAAGGTGAGTGTGCTGCTGCAAAAACCATGGGGTTTCGTGGCACACTCTTTCAAATTGGTTTTAGATTAAGAATTTTGATACGCTCAGGTAAGAGGGTCGAAGGAACGATGGCATTCGAAACTCTCCGATTATTTGCTTACGTGTAATGTAGAAAGTCTACGCTCGACATTGTTTCCTTACCTGCTAAAAACGATACAAGTTCATCGACCTGTATCTTGACCCCCTTGTAATTATTTTCCTCGTCGTGCATACATTTTTATAATAATACGATATATTCTATGTGTATTACGTGCATCGTTGATCTTACATTATAATTACTATGTACGAATGGGATATCGGGAGATCGAATTCACTGATAAGTAAGTAGAGAAAATGAAAAATAGTTCAGAGATTCAGAGAAAAGTGTACGAAGGAGGGAACGAATAGAAGAGAGGGTTCAGGATGCTACACGGGTACATGGGTCTATATAAAATAAAGGATGGTTCCGGTTCGCCTTCGGCAACCTCCTGCTTGTCTATCGGCCGGCAATATCAGCAAGAATTGAAATAGTCGTGATATTTCTTTGAGAGGCGAAAACGAAACAGCCGTGACCACGGTGGTGTGTGTGTGCGTGTGTGCGCGCGGTTGCGAGAAAGGGAGAGAGGGAGAGAGAGAGAGAGAGAGAGAGAGCGCGGCTTGCCGGAATAAGAAATAATAAAAACCGAGAAATAGATTTTCGCGGGATACAGGCAATGCCGCAGGAAAAATGGAAGCGTTAGCTCGGGTCGTCCTTTACAATCAGATTTCTTAGCGGGCCGCTCCATCAGCGAGCGGCCCGATATACTCCAACTCTTTTGTCGCTATCGGCTGCCGCCATGCTATTGGTTGACATTCGTGAGAAAGAAACAAAGGAAATGAAAGGCACAGATGAAGGAAGGAACAAGTCCCGGATCGAATTCCCGATCGAATTGCCATGGATCGCCAAAAATATTACAGGCGCGAGACGAAGGATGCTATTATTTGTAGAAAACCGCTGGATATTTATATATATATATATAGTTATATGCAGGATATAATATACCTACACCAAAACTCAGTGAAACCATTGAGAAAAACGTAAAAGTTTCCTGGTATCAAACGATACGAAATAATTACCTGATGTACCTATGAAACTGGTCGAACATTATTTTTCATTGCAAAACCTGCGAATAAGTATTCATCTGTGTGACAATAGCTAGTTGCTAAAGCACAACGAGACTTAGTGAACTGTCACAGTTGCAAAGAGACATCAATATGCGACAAGTTTAATACCACTTTCAGAACACTGTCAGACCCCCGAGGGTATCCTGCGGTCTAACACAGGAACTCCTCTCACGGATTCCAACTTTCGTCCTAAACGACGAACATACGTAAAAGCTGATACGTCGGGCACTCGACAATTACAGGGAAAGGGACGATGGCGAATATAACGCGCTGCATACGGGATCAACAATTATCGTAAAACGAATCAAAACAGGTGATTTATAAGACAAATCTGAAGTAACCAAGTAAGAGTATACGTATTTTTTGATACGACATAACAGTAAGATTTTTAATCAACCTAGGAGTTAAAATTAGGAGAGAATTATGAAAATGTGTGTGATAAAGTGAATAGCAGCATATTAAATTGCAGCGTAAACAGTGATTAAACTTCCTCGGCTCGTGGAGAAAACGGCCAAGATTTTTCGCATGTAAATAATCGGCAGTTATCCCGCGTAGGACGAGGACGAAGAGAAGCAGTCGAGAGGGAAGGCTAGAAAAACAAGCGATCAATTTTCTATCGGTAATTACAGGAACGTCGAACGAGAGAAAGAAAGAGGCGTGAGGGGGACAGCAACAAATGCGTAATACTTTATTTTTATTATCAATCTCATCTGACGCGTTACGCTGTCTCGAACTACGGTTCGGTTCATCATCGCCTAATCCCGAAAACAGAAACAACTGTATCGAAAATAATACGTGTGAAACTTTAATCGCCGAATGTTTATCGGATTGCAGTTTTCAACGGGAGAGTCCTGCATTGGCTAGGAAGGCCGAGGAAGCGTCGGAACAGTAGAAAGAAGAGAGAAGCAGGATGCGAGTCCGCGCGCCTGCATCTGCATTCACTTGTTTACGGTACACTGAACGAATGATGCAACCGAGCGAAGAACTGCAGTCGGTATCAGAGAAACTACTGGTGAAACGAAAAGAAACACATACCTGAAATACATCGCGGTATGCGATGCCTGCGAGCCACCGGCTTGCCTTTTCATCGTTCCTTTCGCCGGATATCCCTTCAACTCACGCGTTAGAAAAGAGAATTCTCCTCGATACGCCTCGCGCATCTCCGAATCTATCCGTGACACGTCGGCTCGCGTCGCGACACCAGCCTACCCCCCCGCTACATAATACAATACAGTGCTTATAATATGCGGGGGGAATTTGTTCCCGTAATTGGTTACCAGGTTTCAAACGGTTGCGTAGAACAGCCAGTTTTAACACAGGAATAGAACGTATATGTAAAACTAAATGCATCATATGTGTATCACATCGTAGGGTAATACGTAATACATAGAAATATGACAAAAAACAATAAAAGGTTCGCTTATTTCTATGTACAATACCTAAATTCGTTTGTTCGCGTTTAAAATTTGTAATCACGATAGATTGTGACGAAGAAAAGGATCGGAGGAGATTGTTCTGAACAGAATTGTTCTACGGACAAAAACGAGCAGGAAGAATGTAAAGTAAGCGAGAGAAAGGGTGAATTTCGAAAAAAGAAAGGAAAAGAACTTTTTGAATACCTCGACGCAATGGTTTCCGCGACAAAATGAAGAACAGAGAAATTTCCCTGGAGGTGTCGTGCACCGTCGAATTCGCAAAATACTAGTAGCACGGCTGCTTCGTCGATCGATCGACCGCGTTTCACCGAACGGACAGAAATTGCGAATAAAACGGAACAGCCGGAACGAGCCGCGAGTAACGGTGATTTCGCAGCCATGGTATATCGTACTATACCTCTTCGAGAAACTAAACCTAAGTATTTTTGATTGACTCTCGCGGATTCGCGAAACCACTCTTGAGAATCGAGCTACACACCAATACTTGTGTTACCGATTAATATACCCGCTGTCCCTACGAACACCGAGCAAATTTCGATCATTGTTCTCTGTCGTTTATAAAAAAAAACAAACGAAAAGGAAAACGAAGAGAAAGGAACCTTCATTTTCGCCATATTTCTGTTCACCAAGTACGTAGAACGAAAAAAATGAAACATACTCGTTCCGTTTGAACGCGTTATTTGTTCGCGTTAAAAGGTTTCCAGTAAAAATTAAACTGAACTGTTTTCCTCCATTGGAAATTTGCATCACCGAGAAAGAGCAAAACTACGAAATGAAGAATGCAGTGTATATCCGGAAGGTTGTAAATCGTGCAAAAGAAAAGAGAAGGATGTTGCAAGGGATAGAAGGGAAGGGGCAGCGCAGAATTATGACGGTATCTGTCCATTATTCGTAGTTTCTGAATATACTGGAAAAGACCAACGATTTCGATGCTGACGAATCGAGAAGTCGAGCGGATACTCGACTCCACGTGGAAGCTCTCCTAGAAGGGAAAGGGACAGAGATTGGGAAACATATCTCTGTGATCCACGACCACGTGATATCTGGCCGCTGTTTGTAGTCCCGTTGTCAAAGGGACGAAACGTAGAACATGGCTCTGGATAACGTTTGCACAAACAGCTGCAAGCTAACAGCTTATATTGGTCTACTCTCGTCCTCTCTCTTTCTCGATCCCTTCGCCTCCGTTGTTCGTCCGCGTTTCGCTCCTACAATTTCGTTCCCATCTTTCCATGCCCTTAGCTCTTTCACCTTAACTTTCTCCCTCTCCCATACACGCATCCTGTTTGCTTTTTTTTTCTTACACGCTCTATTTTTACAGCCCTTTTATGATCTTTTCCGATACTTCTCTCACCCCATTCCACACCCATGTTCTCTTGCTCTTGCTGACTTTTTTCTTACTTTCCTTCTTTCCTCTACATATTCTGTATTTCATTTATCCCTCCCTTCTCTTCACTCTCTCTCTCTCTCTCTCTCTCTCTCTCTTTCTCTTTCTCTTTGACACGATGGCTTCAGGCTACCTAAATCTCTTTCCAACGTTACGCTTGTATACGCGTGTGTACGAGTAACGTTTCCAGAGTGGTTCCAGGTACGATTAAGCCGACCAGAAAATTACTGGACCAGGCTAAAACCTTCGATCGTGTGCCAATCTATACACACGTGTCGCTTTTGTAACAAACTGTTCCATTTGGAGGTGAAATTGTCGAGCCATTGTTCAAAGCTGTTCCTCCATCCGCGTACACGGAATTCAGTTTTATTAACGTGTACTTTGTAATAGCTTAAATTGTGGAGCAGAGAAAAATCTATAACTTATAAATATATGGTTTTAACCATTTTGTAGGTGTTATTAAATGTATACAATTTTCCTTTCAACGGATACGTTTATCCCAACTGTCTAACTCTTTCAAATCGAAACGTCCTGAGTGTTTCGTACGATGCAGTAATTTGATAAATACAAAGTATAGCGCTGAGCTGGAAAGATTGCACCTGGAAGAGTTAGGGGTGTAGGTTCGTCGGTGAGGATAGGCTAGCCTTATCTCGTACGCATTTTCGTACGTAGCGTATTATTGGCCAAAGCCGTCACAGCTACTAATAAATCGCGAAACGAGAAGAGCGAATGAGTCTGCGTTGAGAGAGCTATAAACTACTATGTACTTGTGCTTGAATGTGTGTGGTCGCTGTGACGGGGGAAGGGGAAGGTGAAGTTGGGCGGAGGTAGCGAAAGACCTCTCTTACCCCTTAGCAACTTCCGAATGCAATCTTTCCGGCTCTGCGTTATACGTGTATGCGTCGTGTTGTATAGATACCTGTTACAGCTACGGTAACGCGAATTGTTCGCGTTATTCGGTAAGAAAAGATGGATGATTTCTGAAGCGCGGTCGATAAACGAGGAATCGGGAACGGGAATCGAACGGTGAGAAGGTGAAAGGTAAAAGAGGAAGGGTGGGCGTTCGGTTGGTGTTATCGGGCGTCGGACGAATTTGATCGAACCGAGATTGAATTACCTGCACGTGTTTACCCAGCATTGTGTGCTCTATGCCCATAATCAATATGCCGGCATTGAACTTTCAATTAGTGTCACTTAACTCCGTAAACACAGCCGCTCCCGTTCCGGTGAGTCGTGTCGCCGGACGTTTCCTTTGGTTTCCTCGCATCGCGTCGCGTCGTCCGCGAACAGCCACCTTTTCACTCTCACTCTGTCCATCTCTCTCGCCCTCTCTCTCTCTCTCACACACACTCGCGCGCGCGCGCGCACACACACACATCCACTCACTAACTCACTCACTCATTCACTCTCTGTGTGTTTAGTTTTCGTTATCGAACGCGCAAACAACCCGGAAACAGGAAACTGTGCCGCTGCTTCTTCCGCGAGTACGTCGCAGCTGTCCTCCTTGAATTCTTCGACGAAACAGGTTGATTAGTTTTCCTATTACGCATAGTTCTTTCGCTACCTAGCGAACCCATCAAAGTAACTCATCCACGTGTATTCTTAACATTTCATCGATTGAGAACCGACTTTTCATTTAGTCGCATCAACGATAATAATAACGATGATGATGATAACGACGATAACGGTGACGATGATACGGCGATAATTCTAATAATGACAGTCGGAGTATTTTAAATAATCACTAAGGCGTAAGGAATTATGATGATATTTAAATCGATTTAAGATGTAGGGAAAGGAAATACGTAGGTAGTTACTTAGCATTCGAATGGACACAAAAGTTTGACAAGAACTTGAGAACAAACGTTTAGTTAACGCTGTGCAAATTCTAAACCTAAAGTTTCGTTTTTATTGCCGACGCGTCGCGACGCGATGGTAGGAAGCGCGAGAAAGTTTCACTGTTTTTCCGATAGTTAAAATTTGCAGAAATTGTGCAAGTTAAATTTCCAGCAAGCCGAAGCGTTAGCCCAGTGCTCATTAAAATCTGATACTTCGTCGTGTCAATAAAAGTACGACCAGTAGCCGAGGCAAATATCCGATTAAATGATCTACGGTTTAATATCCGAGATACATTTACAAATACTTAACCGTACTGTCATTCTCTTATCACTTTATTCATCGGTATCAACAATATCAACAACCAAACACTTCTTTCTATCTGTATGTACCGCATTAGATATAATTACGTTTCACTTTGTAACTAAACGCAACTATACATACGTATACGTGTGAAGTCTATTACGCATACACGTAGCTACTCAGATCTATGCATGACATTAAGCGATAGATATAATTTCGTGTTCGCGAAGTATAGTTGTTATAGCGGTGTATGGCGGCCTGGAATAGTTTATAAGCGGAAACTGTAGCTGTAGGATCCGACGATGAATTCGTTTCATTTGATAACGCAAATGCTCGTGTAAGCAGGTGTGTATGCGTGTGCGCCGTTATTATAGCTCGTACGGTAATACCTACCTAGTTACAAACTGATAATAATTCGCTTGATCCATAATACCTAAACGATCCGCAAACTATAAGGGACAAATGATTTAGTTTCGGTTGAACGAGCGGTTAACAAGAGGGCGTTCGAATGCGAACCGTAACACGAGTCTAAAATGATCTAGAAATTCGACAAGATTCTAGCGATAATGCCGGCGCATAATAAAGGAGGACAATGTACATTAACGATCGTCCAGTGATTAACCGCATACGTACCTACACCTGTATACGCATAGCGTATAATCTGGCCCGTATGCGTGGAAACGTCAAGATCCACCGTCAGAAGTGCCAACCACAGTGGTCCCTGCCGCCTTGGTAATTAGTGGAATAGCATTCGAGTGCAAGTTACGACTCGTGGAGGGTGTTGTGGACTAGCCGTGCAGGTTAATCGATATCCGATCACTCGAGCAATACGTCAACTACATCCCACGCATGCTCCTCCACGATACGGGACCGCGATCGTTTCTGTCCGACCTAGACCAGCCGCTACTATTTTGTTCGGTATCCTCCACTTTTCTAATTCGCAATCTCCTCTCGATGCTATTTTCTTCTTTACATTGTATAACAGGTGAACGCAGGCAATTCTTTTCATCGGCTATAAATCGTGCAACTACAAACTTGAAACTGGCTTACTTCAAATCGATCCACCTACATTCTTTATTATCTTACTTAATATTTTCGTAATTATAAGCTGTCCGAACCTAACCCTAAAACTTTCGCTGTTTACCATTCCGTGTACGTCCTACCTACTTTTTACTATATTCTGTTGCACGAAGACGTTACGTTATGTCACTTATGAAACACCAAATAATCAACGGTGAGCTCTGTAAGCCTGGCTGTAAGCGTGGATAGGCGCGGAATAAGAGGAAGCAGTGCGACATCGCGTTGGCGAGGGAGGAGATCCAATAATTAAGTTTACCATTAATCGTGGAGGGTCAGCTGGGCTCACACGGGCCGCAGGCACGTCAACCTTGACGAGGTGTTTGGTTCAGTCCTTCGGAGGCTGAAACCGAGACCTATGGTCCGATTGTCGGATCCCTCCCACGCCGTTCTAATTGCTCTACGCCGATTAATCGCTTGAATCTTATACATAGGGTACGCGTATCCGATGATACATCAGATGTATAAATATAACATACATGTAAGTACACATAGGTGCGTATCTTAACTCGGTCGGATCGAGCTTCGTTCATCAGCGACAACGCGAGCGTTTATACATTCGCGCAAATAATCACGCGGATTTAGTAGTAATTATGAATAACGTAACTATCCTCGCTATTTCGCGTTTATGATAACCGGCGATCGCTCCTGGAATGTGTACACCTATCCGTAACGGTAATTCCGAGTTTCGCGTTGTAACGTGCAAACATTTTTATTATTCCGTATAGTAGGTAGGCCTATTATTATTTTCTTGAAAATTATCCGAAACATTTCGTCCGTTCTCCGAAACAGATGGTTTAGGCAGCGGATATTTGAAACAATTACACATCTTCTTTCAACCCTGTCGACTTACCCGAGCAGGATGTTCAAGTTTTCGATTCGAGTTACTGCGGTGCGGTATGG
>JAOPTO010000587.1:236786-368421 GCA_033822845.1 Tetrapedia diversipes | reverse complement strand
ACAGGAGATTGAGAAAACGACTAAGCGAACAATTAAATTGTACAGAAGTAATGAAACGAAGAAGCAGAAGAAGAAAGAACTGAAAAGCGATAAATGACAAATAAAGAAGAATAACGAAACGAAAAAACAATAATAAACGAAAAATATGACAAAACACGAAACACAACAACTTTATTGTATCGTTGATTAAGCAGGTAGGCGATCGCAGAGAAGGCCAGTAAATCCTGCTGTTCGGCCTACTAATCCTACATTGGCAAGACAATTAACTCTGAGAGCGAGAATAGAGATCTTGTTTGGCTCTCCTTACTCGCCAACCTAGATCCTTCCAACGTATCCACCACCAACTCCTCCCACACCGCAGTCCGCCAAACGGCAACCAAAGTCGTGTAATATTGCGAAACATTGGTCGGCGCAAGGGACTGCGCTTCCAACGCAATGGCTTTTCCAACGCAGGAATCACAATATCCCTTCAACCGGATCAGAAATATTCGACTAACATTGGTTCGCGTTTTACAAACTCTAACAACATAATCAAACTCCTTCACCGATAGTTTCTCGTTATTCGTGCATATTATATACATGTTAAGTAGATATAGATATACATGTACGTGTGTGTGACGATAATTCTCTGTACAGATAAACCAATTTCAAGGCTGTCGGTTTTCTTGGTTTCCGAGGATTCCCTCTGATTTTCTCCTTCTATCTGCGTTTCCCTTGCCTATAGCCGTTTTCTTCGTCTCCCTGCCTACTTTCTTCCGTCTGTATCTTCGGCTTCTCCAAATCTCGACTTAGTTATCTGTAACTAAGCTAATCTCAGCCAAGAAGTCGGACTAACCCGCAACGTGGGCTACTTAAACACGAGTCCGACCGATCCGCCAAAGCCTCCAAACCTCTTCTAATCCACTCCCTCGAGTTTATATACACTCGAATCCTTACCTCGAGTCCCTCCTCGACATAGCTTCCACCTCGGTTACCAAGAAGATCAGCTAGAGGGTAAAGTCTCCGATCCTCTGGCATCGGTTAGTGGAAGATCACTTTTAGTGGCTAGCATCTTCTCGTTTCGATTAGTAGGTAGATGCGATGAAACGACCGTCCCGCTCCGTTTATCTTTATCCAATCAAAATCGTAGGAAGAATTTCACGATCTTTCGTGGAATAGATAAGCAGAACAAGAAAGCCTTCGAATAGCATGACACGAAGGTCACGATTTCTCCGTTACAAACTCAAGCCCAAACAACGAGTAAAGGGAATATAAAGGACGTCGTTTCAGGATAAAAGCAAACCTGAAAGAAGAATGAGTTTAGTCGAAGGTAAATCAGGGAAAGCGTGGGCTCGCGCACTTCTTGAAGAGGAAGAGGTGCGCAGCTGCAAAATAGAAGAGGAATGGAGAGAAAAGTAGAGAGATGCAGGAGCGCTTCGATTGGATCGTCGGGGATTGAAAGAACTTGATTGCCGATACCGATCGCTACCTTGCAAAGTAGAGAATATCTCCGTGAAATCGAGGATTCTCTTGCATACAAGTTGCGTTCTTGTACGTACCAATTGTCAGTTTATTATTGACTGACTAGTGTAAAACGACCGACGGATTTTAGATCATCTTTTTCTGTCAACGCTGTTCGCCTTAGCCTTTGTTTTCTATTTCTCGAAATACCAACCGCGTAATGTTCAAATCGATACTTCGATTCGGCTATGGTTATCTAATAACCGCATTAATCTTCTGTAATTACAGCTGCGCCGGATGTTACACATTCGGCAGTGCTGTTAGCTGATGGCAAATGGAACGTATCTAGATATTTAAGAGATAGAACGGAATGATTCGGCAAAACAGGCCATTTCAATCGTAATTCGTGCAAATAATCGGAATTATGCGGCCAAATTATTCGGCAATGATCAATATTTGTCATCGTGCTTTCTTACCACACTGCTAACACACCGCCGTTCGTTATATTTTCCTTAGTCTTGTTCCTTATCTCTTTTCCTAACACTTATTATATTATCAACATTACAGAAAAACATAGACAATATAAAGAGCACGTTATAAGTACCTACAATGGATCGGGATTAGTAATCGGATAACGCGATCTCTATCGTTACAAGTGATCGGAGTCTCTTTGGTTATACATTTTTATAATAGATACATCGCGTGAAAGGATCCAATTGAAGTAGGTAAATACATTGATTTCACACGAGGGTTTCTCTCTCTCTCTCTCTCTCTCTCCGCTCTCCTTTTTACTGGAGAAAAGACATTGCACTCGATTCTAGGCGGATTACTCGAGGTATCTCTTTCAAATATGACGACTAACTCGAGATGCGGACACTCATCGTGACCCAATTACTTTCCACCGGTTATCGGATCATTTTGTAATGCTATGCACGTCTAGGGAATTTTAGTTGCCGGGAACAATGCTTCTAAACGCAAGCCGCTGCACTTTAAAGCATTATACGAGGAACAGAGGGCAAGAACTTCTTCGGACTTAACTTTGAAAAGAATCGAGACAGACCGCGTTATTTTACTGAGAATGTTAGCAACTACGGAACATGAGAACTCGCTGATTTATAATATACCATCTTTATATAAAATCGAATGGCTGTCATTGTTGTTATTACAAATGCATGCTATTCTAGAACAATACAGTGATGATGATGATGATGATGATGATAATGATAATGATGATGATGATTATGAGGATGATGGTTGTTGTTGTAAGCACTTTATAGGTGTCAGTACACGTATTCAATCTGTATTAGTGAAGTTATCGATGCGATAATCTGTTGTAAATCAAATTACAGCTTATTTTAGGGAAGCTAGACCTGCAAATTTAACAGTAAATCCTGAACCTCGAATACCATAAACTGTGATATATTATTTGCAACTTCCAACAATATAAAGGCAGTATGCAGTTTGTACGATAATCGTTGCTATAATGTTGTGAACCAACCACGCGAAATTGATAGACGACATAAAATCGTCTAAAAGTCTGACCAAATAAAGAGCGTGAGTCGAGTGTAGTAAGGTGTGCCATCGTAGCCATTTTAATTGAATCCGTATCACTTTTATTAGATGAACAAATTGTCATTGAAAAGGGGGCCAATAAATTCGAGCGGGGCCCGAGTAAGTTGCATCGGGGAAAAGAAGTATCCTATCAGCTCTCCGTTCCATCTTCTCTGAAATGACCGATGTCTTTCGACACGTTAGGTTGACCAAATTTATGGGATGCTGTCAGCAGGGTTGAAAGACGAGGATTGTGTATCGGTAACCGGGTGACCGAGTAATCCAATGAGAGGCCGCCAGCTGCGCCAAATTGACAGTGAGCGTATCAAGCTTGAGAGTGGGCAAAAAGGAGTGGTGGCCTGGTATCTTTAAAATTTGAACCAAGTTAATTTGATTATCGCAATAACGGAGCTCTACCAGGCTGAAGAATAATCCGGCTGTATAACGACATCGGCTTAGCTATTGCTGGCGCGTTTCTATTGTACGACTGTATAACGTCTTGGAAGGTCTTGGTGCCGTAGCGACGGTGAAGGAGAAGGAGGAGGAGAAGAAGAAGTTGGGAGGGGGCAGCAGGGGTTAAGAGTCTTCATGGAAGAGTGTAAGGGGCTATACTGATTGGCCCCCAGCTGGGGTAGCAGTAAACATTCTCTCGCCTTTCCGTCCTGCAACCAGGGATACTCCCTCTCGCCCTCATGGTATCTCACCTTGTCCTTTCCTCCTTTCTCCCCCCTTCTTCCTCTCATTCCTTTCTCCCTTTCCTTCTTGCTCCTGTCTGTCCTTCGATCGTACGCGCTTTCTCCCCTCTGCTGCTCCTTTTCCCTGACCTCTTGTTTCCCGCTCAATTCCACCTCTCTCTCCCTTTCTTCATCCCACCTACAATCCCATCTCTCCTCTTCTCTCCCTACCTCCACCTCCTAGCTCGTTCTCTCGCTCTCTCTCTCTCTCTCTCTCTCTCTCTCTCTACCCCCTCTACTACGAACTTAAGCCCGATTTAATGGAGTGGAAACGCGCGGCTCGATCAAGTTGTATTCAATTATCCCTCCTTTCCGTCCCGCTGTTAACCCCGGCCATCTACACAGTGTCTTGCAAGAAAATTTCTTCCCTTTTTCCTATTTTCGATTTTCCTCTTCGTTGTTGTTATTGTTTCCCTTTCTATAACATTATACGTACATGTCGTTCCTCTATTTCAAATAACTTCGAATAATATCTCGTCACACGTTCAACTAACTCAAACTCGATCCGAGACGTCGATTAACTTTGCTACCTTGCGTAGTACCTTGCTTTTTACCTTTGAACATACATGTTGTTGTAATTTGTTCGTGTAATCGTGAAATCGGTAAGACTTTATTGCAAAATCAGATGTTTCGAGTGACACGTTATTTGAATAAAATATGCCGTGTTGTAACGATGCGTGTAAAATATACATATAAATATTAGGTCCGAAACTGAAATTATACCAATTCGTTATCGATAGAATCATGACGGCCAAATGAATGGTGAATGAGACGAGTCACATATGCGTATACATACATATATATATATATATATGTGTGTGTGTCTAGATTCAAACTAAGCCCTCGCATTTCTGTGCGTATCTATAGTATACATATTTGCATTCAATAATGCTCCAAATCTATAGAAGTATGGTTAAAGCGATGCGAGAAAAAAACGGCGATCCGTCTTTCAGCGAGTAAAGTGGTAAATCTGTTGTTCCTAGTTTAATACTGTTACGACATATGGAGTATGAGGTAAATTTTAGGAACGACGACTATTAAACTGCACTCCTGTGTTCCTTGATCCTTGCCCCGAAATCAAAATTTGCCTCGCTTTTCTTTCCCCCCTAATAATACAACCTACCCGGTTATTACAACGACAATATTTATCAGATATCTAAATATATTTGCTTAAAATTCTGAAATAATGATCTTAACGCGTAACATCTTATTGTACATACCTATATTCTATATCTATCTACTAACGAACCGATGAACTATTTCTTCGCTTTCTCCCCTTTAATGTAATAACTATCATCTACCTACGCCCGAGCTATCTATTTTCGTAACTCTCCATCGTCGTCGAGTGGACACACGATTATACAGTGTTGTATGGAAACCGTAGTGGTAAATATATTATACATAAAAGATATAAAGATGTCGAGAAATGGACGAAGCGTAGAGAGCGTAAAGTGTAAAGTGGTGTGTTATCGTTGGCAGTCGATTACAAAGTTCACGATCAGCATGGAGTTCAGACGCGTTCGTCGGTGGACCCACACACCCTCGTCGATATCACTGCCGTCTCCCCTTCGTCCCCATCATTCTCGGCAATTATTCGCAGCTGAAGGGAAACGCGTACACCGATCTCCGGAGAACTCTGTTCAAAGACACCCCTGTCCCCTGCCCGAAGCTCTCTTTAGATCCAGCAAGCTTCTATGGGCAACACACAAGGTTTGTATTTAGGTGCGACACCAGGGCTCGTACTTTCGTTTCCATGTATGTATTCGATGGTTGCGTACGTATAAGAGGGCCGCGTGTGTATACGTCCACGAAGCTATAGAGCAGCTCCGCAGCAACTGCGCCAAACTTCGAATTAGCGCCGGCTACGAACTTTGAGATTTACAATACAACTGCGACCTCCACGACTGCCACCGTGCAGCCGAAAGAATTACTTATGCGCTTACATAGACCTCCGTTTAAGATGTATGTACATACATGCGTATCGGTATATCTAGCTATGCACTTATGTATTACGTTTTCAAACTTGACACGCTTATTCTCAGAAATTGTTTGTGCGCTACTTTTCATATAAACACAATGCGTTACGCGTATCGGTTCTGTGAACTGTGTACTCCTACAACAGCTATTTTATACAATATACGTATACGTATACAATATACACCCATAACATAGATAATATAAATTGTAACAGTAATATGCATTAGATGTATAAGTATAGAATACAAGAATACACCGTAACACAGAACATACGGAATAACATGGAATAATCCCTTCGCAAAGATTGCCGATCAATTATTGCTTCGATTGTCGAAAAGTGCATTTTCGATGAAACACAAAAAACAAGTTTGGTACTTAATAAAAATCATAAAAAGACACTGATTTCTCGAGAGTAAAACATTTTTTGTCGAGTAGATAAGCGAGAAATCTCGTTTGTCGCATTTTGCAATAACGCGATTTAAATATCGCAGAATAGGGGGTATCGATGCATGATCGAGTTTATCAGAGAAGGATAAAGTTTGGACAACGAAACCAAGTTAAGCAACGGAGAAAGATGCGATTAAATAGGCTGGAAGGGGAAACGGAATCGAGGTCAGGAAGTTCACAGGTTTTGGTTATCGGTGAGTCTCATATATTCGACTCGCATTCTTATGCATCTATTTGTACCTCTATACTAGATGCGTTCAGATTCTATAAATATGATAGGATGTAAAAAGCATTTACATATCAACACTCGTTCAAATAAACACCATTTGTTTCGTTTGATTAACCGAATAGGTACTTACCTCTTACATCTACATGTATGAAAATCAAATTAAAAACAACTTTTATCGAAGCTTTTCTTCTAATTCCGCTATATGAACATATATCTATATACATACACGTATATGCGTGTACATATATATATATATATATATATATAGATACTACGCCTATTACAGACAGTACAGCGATCTTTTGATGTCGGTGCGATAAATTAGAAAACATGTTTATTCAATACACGTAGCCTATATACGTATGTAATTACTTATCCGACTTGATAGAGTGGTGGGGTACATCTTGTAAATAGGTCACAGTGTAGCAACACGTTACATGGAAAAACATCGATATCCTTTCGAATGAAATTGCATAACGAAGGTTAAAAGCAACGTAACGTTTTCACGTTCACAACCGCTTCGAACCTGTTTTCAAACTTATCGACCGTCTGGAGGTAAGCTCGGCCGGAACTGGGAATGCGATCTTCCTGCACACCCGGACCAGTGTGCAACTACTTCATGCCAGGAGTATTTGAAATACTCCGCGGTCCACGATGAAGTATGCCACGGTATCAGAGGTTTGTGGGCTGTAACAAAGCAGGCCCTCCAGGCACCGAGTGTACATACAGCCCTGGCATTTACCACCAAACGACGACGACCACGAAGACGACGTCGACGTCGACGTCGACGACGACGGCAACGACAACGACAGCTTGCGAATGGTATAGGACTCCTGAAAACTTTCTCATAAACGGCTATTTGCGTTCGAGAAATTGGAACATGAGTATGCTACGAAATTTTATTTTTCCTCCGCAACACCTACTACTAATACAGTATCTACGAACGTTTACTTATACAACAAAATCAATTGATCCCCTTATACCCCAGATATAGGAACTATTTATACCAGTATTTGCAATATAATAGTACGACTCCTTTTCGTCGTTGTCGTCACCTTGCAAGTGTAACGGTTAAGTTTACATATCCAGATGTAAGTATTATTTTAACAAACAAACCATTCCCTACTTACGATAAAATAATGATGGTAAAGAAGAGGAGAAGGAGAAGATGAAGTCCATGTTCGGAATGTGAGCATATCTTAACTTACATTTACATATTTATATTTATCAATATTGTATTATATATGTTTACAAGGAAAAGATAATTTCACGGTCACAGAAAATGATTTGTGAGACACAGCTTGTGCAGTTATATTTGTTTAGTTGTTGTCGTACACTCGGACCACTCGCTTGTAAGATTTCCCTTCGACGTGTCACCGTGAAGTAAGTAAGTGTAAATACACGGGAATTAAATACGTGTGATAAAGGGAAACGTTGAGAACGAAAAGAAGATCGACGAAAAATTGCACAGTTAGTAAGTAGCTGGGCTTACTTTATGTTTCGGCGGAATACCAATGCGCGTCATACCAGTATTTATGCACTGGTTATTGATGTTATCGATACAAAATCCAACAATCGAAGTCACTCGTTACTTTCATAACGTTGATACGAAAATAATATTAATCAGCCGTCTGGTTATATTTATACATGTATGTGTTACATATTGTTGCTTTGAAACCATTGAAAAATCGTAACATTCCTAAGTGAATAAGCAGATAGCTGGATAATAAGTAGAGTAATACGTTTTCGCCAGCGGCTGTAATTTTTTTCAAGCGCGAGCTACCCGCGCGTCTATTACCGAAATAGTTATTTATTATTCAGCCTGATGAATGTCGCTTAAAATTTCGATATAAATTAATTGAGGGGGGTAAAAAGAGGTAGGTAGCCAGGCAGCAGCGCAGTAGGACGGAACGTAATGGTTCGGAAAATGAAGTTCTTGTAGGTAGCGCCCGGCTGAGAGAGAATCTCACCCCTTCTATTTCACTCTTCCGCTTTTACCCTTAGCCGCTTCCGTCTCTGCGGCAAAGCAACCCTCTAGCAACCGTTCCTCTTCTCTTCGGGATTCCCTTCTTCGGCTGTTCGTTCGGCTCCAACCGCTCTCTTCTATCGCTGCTCGCTGGTGCTCAGCCGAGAACCTATCCCCCTTCCTAAGTATTCGTGCCCTGCCGTGCCACGCAGAGGCGTTCGGAGGCGTCCGGAGGCGCGCAGAGCCACGCCACGTTCTTTCCTCGTTTCTCTTCGTCTTCCCTCCTCTTGCCCCCTGCAATGAAACTCGGCATACCATGCTGAAATATCCTTTCGTCTTCTCCTCCCCCACCTTCCTTCCATCTACACTCAGCCAGCCACTCCGCTTTGCTATTATCTTAAGTAAACAGGCTACCTGTGCGCTCGAGAATTCCAGATAAAGTCACATGTTATCAAAATCCGGAGGCTGCTTCAAGCGGACCGCTGCGTTTGCATCGTACCGCCGCTCCGCGTCTCTCCCTCACTCACTCACTCTCTCTCTCTCTTTCTCTCCCTCCCTCCCTCCCTCCCTCCTTCCCACCCTCACGCCGCCGCCTCCTTTCACCATTTTCACCCATCCATGCACAAGCTAGACACGATCGCGTTAATTCTGTTAAGTTACCCGCGCAACCTTGCGTTAATACGAACCGGATGATGAAGGCGAGACAATCGGGTCCAATTGCCGGGGACGTCCGTGATTTTTCACCCCAGGCAGGCATAGTTCAAGATGATACAGTAACACTGATTGTAACTAGGTTTCCTCGAATGTCACGCTATGTTTATACGCTTGCATTATCTAATAGTTAACATGCCATTTTTATGTTAACTCGGGGATGCAAAAAGGTATTTCGTTATTTTAGGTGTCGAATTTATAGATACTTGGATTTGCTTGGATGGCTGAATTACATAGCTCTCACACTAGTGAACACGCTGCATAAGTCGGTTCCCTTATCCATTTAACCCTCGTAATGTTGTCAAGTACAAGCTAAATCCGTCTATTTCGTGAATTAAATTTCGCATCCGAGAACATCAAATATAATTATGTATTGTAATTCCGTTCCATTCAGTGTAGGCGGGTTATCCAGGAGATTCCCGGAAGCGGAAACTTTGTTTCAGGAAAGACCCGTACCCTTCGTTAATTCTATTACGATAAAAAGGAAAAAAAAACGCGAGATCACTTGGGGAGAAACATTTAGGTGGTACCTCGAACACATACACCCGCAACTGTATTCGATACATACTTTATGGTTGATCGTGTGTAATTTTGCAAGTTCACTACGTATATATATTGTACACACCTATTATAAAGGTATATATACAGTTGCATATGTACGTACATGCATACATACGTACGTACGTACGTACTTATTACATTGTATACGTTAAGAATCTATACGTAGTAAGTACACCTACGTAAAGCTGAACAAAATATTTTCAAAATATATTTCTCATAAATATTTCATAAATTTGGTTCGCTGCTTTATTATACGATATCATGAACACATTTTGTCGCGATTGTAAATGAAATTGCCTTCTGTGTAAACGACCCCATATTTAACCGGTGGCAAACATTTCCTTAAATGAAAGTGGAAAAGGGCTCGTCTTTCTGATTGAACGAAATTTATACCTGTACGTGGGTACATATACGTATGTATGCGTAGAGTTAGTTGGCGTACTAAAAAGTCGGGTTAAAGTCAATTTGAGTAAGTAGAAACGGAAGCTCCTTACTTTGCAATCCTTTTCAACCTTCGAACCTAACCCGGACATATAAAAATGCCACTCTCTCTCTGTTACATATATTAATGCAAATCCGTATATAGCTATATAGCGGTGCGAGATTTTTAAAACCTGGTATCGAACAGAAGTCTGGAAGTGAATTTTTAAAAGTGAAATTCAATTATTGCGCTATAATGCATGTATGTACAGTGTTTCTTTGTGCTTGGTTTTTGATGTACGATAAGTAGAGATATAATATTATTTTAAACGAGCCTTTCACTTTTCACTTACAACCATAGATAATAATAGTAGATAATTTCATTGATGTTTTAAATATGTACCTACTAAATATAATATAAAGTAGCTACTATACTATCTTCACCGGTTTAATTATAAATTGTTGAATGTTTAATAGATGATGGGGTTAGTACCTACTTGCTAATAATAATAGTAGTAGTAATAACAGTATCAGCACAATAGTAGTGCTTGGCGTAAAAAAGAAATTCAACAAACTTTACTCTATAATTATTAAATTGTATCTAAAAAAGAGTGTCGAAAATTACAAATGTTTCGTTCATTTTATTCATCTTGTTCCTTACTGCCTTTACCGTTGCTGTTGCTGTTATTACTTCTAATCAAGAGTTCAAATACACAAGATTCTAGGTTGATCCAGGCATAATTGTAAACATCGTTTTAAATACCAACCTCTTATGTAGAGCAACAGTCGCACGGTTTACCGAGTCGTAGGAGTATTCTTAGGGTGTCTAGGCACGCCGCATGAAACCAAGAATCGTCGGTATGTGGCCCGTGTGTCCCAGTATGGCTGCTACAATCAGAGTGGCACGCGCACTCATACCTACCCCCGGGCCGATCTACTATTACCTCTAGCACCGAATCTACGTTGAAACTAACTCTGAACACCGGCCGACTAGACTCCTGATCAGCCGCCAATTCGATGATTTCGGAGAACGCATTCCCATCTCTTCCTCTGGCTATTGTTACATCGCTAATCATCGTTGCTCGATCAACATGATCAATGATGTTGGTATTCGGTAGTACAGAAGATCATACGAAAAATACTACAAGATCTACGCTTCGTCTACACTTTGTTACATAATATCGTACGTATGTACCTACTCGAATACACTCCTGAACTCACTAATTCACCGATTTCGCAGCATTTCTATCGTTAAGAATGAATTTCTACTTTCTGCGTTTCACCTTTCCGCTCCTACTACATTATAAATCTAATCCAATAAGACGTCGAACAACACGATGTATACGTTGCGAAGAAATCTACAACATACGTGCAATATGTATCTACGTTAAACAAGCACAGGCACGCATATGTATTTGAATTTATTTGAATTTATGTGAATTTATTTGAATGATTTCAAATCAAAACATATATAGTACACGATTATTGGATTATGTACAATTGAATTATCTACAATACCAAGATTTAATAATATGTATGTATGTATGTATGTACAGGAAAAGGGTTTCTCAGTGCAGAAAAAATGAAAATAGAGAATAATATACTTTGTGGTACGCCAATAACGGCTCCGAACGTGTCTCTGGGACAGTATTTGTACGATAACCTATGGACTAACGGTAATCATATTCTACAAGTAAGTCAAATTATTCGTTTTAAAATTAATTATCGTTTACTATTATTATTATTATTATTATCATCATCATCATCATCATCATGACCATCAATAATGGTGGTAGTAGTAGTAGTAGTAGACAAACAATGCTTCTCAATCGTATCTGATTAGATAATTAATTGTAATTAACATGTTCAATGGCATTAGATTGCACAACATCTGAATGCTCACGTTTTAGATCGATGCTGAAACCGGTAAACATTACACGTACAAAGATGTTTTGAGAAAAAGCATAGCATTAGCTACCGCTCTGAGAAACTATGGGATCAACATTGAAGACAGAATCTCCGTTTCAAGCGAAAATCATCCGAATTACGTAATATCGATGTGTTCCACGTTATTTGTCGGAGCTACGTTTGCACCTCTGAATCCGACATACACAGAAAGTGAGTGTGCCAGTATTCGTTATCACCAAAGATCTCTATAAATCAAAATATGCATGTTTGTTCAATTGAATGTAGGAGAATACAGGCACATGTTGGAATTACTGCAACCACGAATAATGTTTGTGTCTAAACGTACTGAATCAATTATTTCGAAAATTGCACCAACTTTAAGTTGGACCATGAAATTAATACAGCTGGATGACAAAGCTGCCCATAGAGATGTAATAACGTTGAGCGAGATTTTGGAGAAGCACACAAATATTGAGGATCCTTATACGTTTGTACCGGTAGAAATAGGGGACAACGGCAAGAGGATGGCGGCTATATTGTGTTCCAGCGGTACAACTGGCTTTCCGAAAGGAGTAATGTTGTCTCATCGAAATTTATTAATTTTCATACAGAGCTCAAGGTGAATGCAATTTGACTTCAATATTATTAACAACAGCCCGTATCGGTTGATCGGTTGAGTAAATGAAAGAAATGTTAACTTTCGTTATTTAATCTCATTGTCAGGATACACACGACAGGCACACGCGTGCATGTAGATTGCCGTGTTTAACTTGTTATGTTTTTAATCATAGAAACCCATCTTTAATGAACACCAAACTTGGAGATCGAATTCTACTTTTCTTGCCAATGTTTCACGGCTATGCCTTCGGATTAATGAACTTAACGATATGTTCTGGTGCGACTATGGTCACAATGCGACGTTTCGATCTGAAAATTTTCCTCGGATCAGTCGAGAAATACAGAATTACCTTCCTACCGTTGGTTCCACCGATTCTAATAATGCTGGCGAAACATCCGACAGTATTAAACTACGACTTCAGCAGTGTAACAGACATAATGAGCGGAGCGGCACCACTTCCAAAGGATGTAAGTTTTTCGAAAATGTTACACGCGATGGCTGGTGGGTGGCAATTGGCACGTATCCCAAACTCCATTATACAAAGCACGGAAGCAAAGAAATTCCAAAAAAATTGAATGTCACCAGAAGACTTCGATAGTAGATCGTAACAGCTGTCGTTTTCAGGAAGTTAAATGATTTCTATTTAACTGATTATGTAAATACTATGTATATATTTTAGGTAGCGGACGAAGTATCGAGACGTACGAATGTGAAACGTATCCGAAATGGTTATGGTATGACGGAACTAACGATCGTATCAAACATAAGCGACAGAGAAAGCGAGGACAACACCGTAGGCCCTGTAATGCCTGGATTCAGATGTAAAGTGGTCGACACAGAGACGGGGAAAACGGTGGGCCCAAAAGAAATTGGGGAAATTTGTTTCACGGGTGATCAGATAATGTTGGGATACTTTAAAAATCAAAAGATCACCGCGGAAACGATCGACAAGGAAAATTGGTTGCATACCGGTGATCTGGGATACTTTAACGAGCAAGGATCGTTGTATATTACAGGGCGAATAAAAGAACTGATCAAGTACAAAGGTTTCCAGGTATCGCCATCCGAGATTGAAGCAATAATACTAACGCATCCAAGTGTTAAGGATGTAGCAGTGATAGGTAAACCCGACGAGTTCTGTGGAGAAATACCGGTAGCCTTAGTGGTAAAACAATCCGGTAAAAATATATTGGAGAAAGAAATTATAGAATTCGTGAAAGGTAAGCTTGCCTTCCTTTTATTCCTCGCGTTTTCAATTATTTCTATCACCTAGTACCAACTATTAGATACTTAATTTAGGCTTGTTCAACTATGTAGGTATTATGTATATTCATATGCTCTCACACGTTGTATCGATTGATTTCGTAAACGAATGTTATACGTTATACACTACTCGGATTGTTTACTAAACGTATAGCCGGAACACGATTCTGGTTACACACTATCCGATGCTCAAGCAATAATTCGATAAATCGAAATGAGAACACATTCCTTGATTACCACCTAATATTTCTAGTATAAGGAACCGAAATAATGAACAGTCCTTCCTTTCTCATCTTAAATAATACGTTAATCTGAATCTGCGATCGATGTATTTACGATTTATACGATTCATTGTTAAATGCTGACTGAAATAAGACTACAATTTTTATTCGTATACGCGGAATTTTTAATTTGAACGCGGATAAAACCATCTTATCGCCTATTAATTATACCTAGGCATAAGATACCTTAACCCTTTCGCTTCGGGTGTCCAGTCCACCGAAGTACCGGCAACGCACGCCAAAAATATGCACAGTGCGCGTGGTTTCTCTATATACGTTTTTCTAAGTCTTAAATAACAACTGTGCTGAATAAAACAATCGTTGCTCTAATGTAATAAGTATATTTAAATTTTTTATATGAAAAGACTTGCAAAATTATTAAAATACAAAATACATTTCGATGCTGCCTATAAGCGGCGTTCGAAACGAAAGGGTTCAAGGCACATTTTATAGCTACGACTAAAGTTTGTTATAAATTTTTTAGAAAATATGTCACCACAGAAGTGGCTAAGAGGAGGTGTTAAATTTGTTGAAAGTATACCGAAAACACCATCAGGAAAAATTCTGCGACGGGACCTACACAATGTGGTATCTAAATTGTAAACCATAAACTTGTTACACTTCGCTAATTACTTTTCTTATTACCTGTTGTTAAATCATCTTATCAATAGTTATTGGCTATCCTGTGAAAAATGAAAAATGAACGTATTATTTAATCTGCAGTTTGTGTATTATAAAACAGTCGCACAAGATTTACCCACATAACAGTAATTTACACGTAGTTTACAAATATAACGGGTAGGTAACAGTTTTAATCGACCCGTGTAAAAGTTTCATTAAATCGATCTATTATTTAGTTAAGCGCAGCTATGCATAGGCAATTGTAATATAGAAAGCGTACAATGTACTTACGTATGCATGTCTCTTGTTTACGATAAAGTGAATTATATAATTGATTGGTAAACAGTAAAAAGATTTGATTTCGGATAAGAAAACGAGAGTAAGTAGGTAAACGCGTATGTAAGTAAATAGTGTACCTGTTACCAGTTAAAATAATCTGCTTGGGTCGAGAGTTCGGCGAAGAAAAAGAAGCAGAACAAAATGATCTGATTGTTAAATGAACGAGAACGAGGGGAAAGTAAATGAGAAAAGAAAAAAGAGAGAAGGGAAAAGAAAGAAAGGAAAGGATTAACGTGACGCGGAGGCATCATCGGTAAGTAGACCGATAATTGGCCGTTCTCTTAGCAGAGCGGTCAGAAGAACGATCGCGTTATCTTCGTTAACGAGAAAGTGCGCTAGGAATTTCTAGCAGTTTTACCGGATCAACGGAATTAACGGTATCCGGTATTGGAAAAATTTAAATTTCACACTGCCCCGCCACACCGTGCCGACTCTATGCACGACCGACCGACCGACCGCCTATCTATCTACTATGTTAGGTATACCGGCTACAGCCTATAGGTCTGTCTGTACGTACACAGGGTGTCTTATGAATCTTTGCCGGCCTATGCGGTTAAACCTTCTCTCCTATTTTAGCCCGATCGCACTTTTTATGCCAAAACTATAATTAACAATTAAATGTATTTACTCGTTACACTTGTTGAGCGTATAAAAAATCGAAATCTAATAACTTTCGGTTTCTAATGCTGAAAGTGCATGTACGCATGTGTAAGTACGTAAATATGTAGGTAAATATGATAATCGTGACAAAATGTGTGTAATATGTAAACTTAGATAAGGATAATTAATTAGAAGCTATAATTAATTAGAAAGTTGTATAGATGAAATGTGAATAATAGTCAATGTAATACCATAAATAATCATCATTGTTTGTCTTTCTGACGAGCGTGTCGAATACAGTGAATGCAGAGTGATTTATAACACACCTTGTAGATAGAAACGTGAGTTCGCGAAGCTGACTACGTAGGTATTGTTATGTATCACCGGTTATACGAGTATATACGTGTCACGTCTATAGCTGGTGTTCCTGTTAATTTCATTACGACGATCGCCCTGACAAATCTAATTGACGTGCATCAATTATTTGCTGGACGAAGGCCGCTTAACTCCCTTTCCAATTGCCAGCTACCACGGTTTCCGGATAATTTCATTTTTCACGATATCTTCTACCGATCGAATTTCACCGACCATCCTGAAGTTACATACATATATGTATACAGATAGATCGACCACGCTTTTTAATTCTTGGATGCATCGATAGTTTCCATGACACGATCGATTATCGGAATATCAAAACTAAAAATAAAGCCGTAAAAATAATTGAAACTAACTATTAATTGAAATATGAATAATTGAAAAAAACGCAAAATCTAACAGAATGCGTTGCTTTACGTTATGCCGGTTTACGTTTACTATATATGTATACGTATCTAGAGGTGAATCGAAAAGTCTAACAGCACCAATTTATCCATAACCTAATTTAATACTTGTTATACCTCATATGTTACAATTGATAACCGAAACGAGGTTAATTCGTTCGATAATGGTCACCATCCAGATCACCGTTTCAGTTTATTAATCAAACTGATCTCTATATGCGTATGCTTATGCATGCTTACGCGTTTATATGTATTGGTAGAAGAAAGTGTATATTCAATTTGAAACGACCTCGAATATTTTGAATAGCTTGGAAAAGTTGTTATCGAACATAAATAAAAAAATGTACGCAGCTAGTTCGGGTTAGGTTCGCAAGTAGTTACCGTTAACGGTGAAAGAAGCAAGTAAAAAGTTCTCGGTTAAGCTCCCTGAAAGTACATGTGGCAATCGAAATACGTACATAAGTACACAGATAGAAAGGGAGAGAAGCCCGGTTCGAGCCGTCGAACGAAGCCGCGATTTGAAAAGTTGGTGGCGGGTCGAGGTCACGGGACAGTAGTAGGTACACGCGCGTCCAGATGCCGTAACTGAAACCGGAAGAGCAACAAAACGGACAGACGCGGGATGCAGTTGGCCGCAACGGCGATAGAATACGGAGGCACCGGCATAACGCGCATAATAACGTGCGCTCGAGGCCTTCGTAGAATGAGATACGACAGTAGCAGGCAACGAAGCGAAGGAAAGAGACAGCGGGCGGGGGTCGTGAGGAAGAGCGAAACACACCGCGAACGAGACCGAGAAGAACGGATAGATGGGGGGATACGAACGGGGAATGCCTATCACTTGGAGAGATCCAATACAATGCGAACTATTGTACCCACGTTCGCCATCCACTCCAATTCCTAGACCGAAGATATGCAGCCTAGCCCGATCCTGCACTTGCCGCGCGCATCGCATACATGCGCTGGGGGGTTACACGCGTAGCTTAAGGTGTGCAGGTCTATATCACGACTCTTCCAAGGATACCAAATAACTCGATCAGATTTTAAAAGATTGTTCAACATCGTAGATACACCGACAACCGGGAATCGAATTATACGGAACTGACGCCAGCTGTGCCGCGCGTCCCTTCATTCTGCTGACCGTCTTATTTCCTTTTCTTGTTTCTGTTTTCTTTTTCCTTGCGCAAATCATTGCAAATCTTAATTGCCGATGACAACGTCGGAATATTTAGGAGACTCGATTTAGAGATCGAAAAGGAGATACAACAACGCAAAAGTGCAAAAACAAAGTAAGTAAGTGCTTAAGCATACATGCCATAGATAAATGACGGACGGTATGCGTACCTAGGTACAACAGCATGACCGCGAAACGGAGAGGAGCACCGGAAAAGGACTAGGGGGCGAAGGATCGGTGCGGCGGGACTAGGGGAAGAGGGTGATGGAGAACGCAAGGTAGGAAGGGAACAGGCGTTTACGTGCGGCAGACATCCGATGATGCATAGTTGCTGTTGACATGCTGGAACGTCAGGCTCACATGACCTTTCGAGCACAGCCATTATCCGCAAAGCAACCCCCCCCCCCTCCCCCACCGTTCCCGTCCCCCTCCCAATTTGGGACAATAACCGCTTCGTGGAGTCGTGTAATAATTATTGGCCGGTTTTCAGCTCCACCACCCTTCTACCCCAGCCCCCGCCCCACCACCAGTTATCATTGCGAACATTTTACCGCGTTAACCACCCCTAATATACACCTGCACACCCTTGCACTCAATTTCATTTCACTGAAACCTATTCGGTTCAACTGAAACGATTAATCCCCACAGCGTTCCCATTTTCTGTAGACTTCAAAGTATGTTAAAGTATACATCGAAACAGATCTCTGTTCTAATATTTCGAAAAGTTTCTACCTAGTTGGAAAAATTTCCGTAATAATTATTTTATTAGTTAATCGATTTGGCAACGTCTTGAAGCAAAGAATGCCGATTTATCATCAAATATTCTTTCCTAAACACGATCCTGTTCCCTTCCCTTACTTGTAAACGACTAAGCGTGTTTTCTTTTAAAACGAGTTCCGCTTTACATGCGTATAACATAAAGTAAAAATACGCGATGCTTTCGAGAATCAAAATAGGACCTGTTCCTACTATCATACATATGTATACACGCAAACAAACACAAACACGCGCGCGCGCGCACACACACACACAGAGAGAGAGAGAGAGAGACAGACACGCATGTACATATATCGAACGGCGGACGAAGCGGAATAAATGTACCGGATTAAATGAAAGACTTGCTGTAAAATAAAATGACTTCATTGAATTTGGAAAATCGAAGGATTTAATTAAAGATATAATTACGCGGGAACGATTAACGATAAAACATAAAGCTCGTATAATACAACAAAGTATAGGAATATGTGTCAAGTATATGAGTCCTGTGAAAATTACACGAAATGCCAGAATGATTGCCTAGGTTGACAGCCAACAACGTGAACCGTTGAAGTAGCGACATCGTGCCTGTTTATTACAGATTTATCAACGATCACGCTTACGATTACCTACACGTATACAAAGTGATACGAATAAAATACATTTGCAACGCTTGAAACGCTCGAAACTTTTGCTAATCGTTGAACAATTACATTAACCGTTCTTCAACATTTTATTATTTTTCTCCGTGTTCTTGTTTCTTTCATGATTAAGTTGAGAATGCATATAATTCATATTGCACACTCTCTCTATTACGTACATAAGTATATTGTTTGACCTGTAGAAAATCTGCAAATCTTTTGCAATGAAACGTGACAAATGTTTATTCATTTATGTCTACTAAGAACTGTGTCGAAGAAGCAAATCATTTCATTTCATGGGCACGCTTTCGAACTTCGACCAACCGTGTCCCATCGTTCCGTCGTTTCGTCACTCGTTTCCCGAGCATACTATATGTATACGAGTATCATAATTATCCTGCAACGATAGAATCGGAGAAATAAATTGAAAGTAACGAGTTTAACCGAATCGATTCCTTCGGTTGGATTACATGATTCTAACGAGGAACGTAGAAATCGGGCGATAGGTACCGTTTTCCAATCAGTGAGCTCACTCGTTGACGGTCTAATTAAACCTCTTCCCCATCTATCGAAATTCTCTGCATTCCAGGTGTAATCGATTTAATCATTTACATGCTGCACTACACAGGTACAGGTACAGGTACAGGTACATACACACATACATGTATATGTATACATAGTACACGCTGCTTAATTCTAAGCGAATCCTTCAAGGCGCACGTACGCTTGATGAACACGCCCGTTCAATATAAATTCCTTGCCCTTATTCATGTGTATCATGGATATGCAATTTTCTTTGCGATAGGCTAACGAATCGTCTCGGTGTAATAAATATCAGTAGGCACACCCATGCATAAACACTACTTATCTGCGATAATTATAGAAGCGGAATCTATTTGTTTACCTATTTACCTATCTACCGATATAGAGGCGAGGAATTTTGAAAGTCCTTCCTTTTTCTTTCCACCCTTTTTTCTTCCGCTGTACACTGATTTTTCATTACCGTCTGACACGGACAACTGTAGATAGATGAAGCTGTGACACGAGGTATACAGCCAGACAATTCTGCATGAACAACAATCCTGTTAATGCCTTCATTTCCAGACTTCGACGGCGACAATCAAATCTCATTGGACGATTTGATCGAGTCACTCTCTGTGCACAGAGTGACATGAAACAACCGGCCCGAACGTGAAACCATTGATATCGATAGGGGCGAAACAGGTCCGCGGAATAGTGTAAGCCTTGATATAATATGTATTTACTGCGACGAGTCAGTTGGTTGAGTTTCGGATACGGTACAGGAAGTATGTGTACACGCACGCATAATATATGTATGCATTTACATACATTTACTATACGTAACCGATCGTTATCCCAACCGCGCTCGATTCTTTTGTATGAAAATTTTATACGTTTTCATTGCACGAAATAAAAGTAAGTAAGTAAGTAAGTAAGTAAGCAAATGTCGATGCATCAGATTTAACTAGTAAATAGAAGATTACCACTACCTTCTGTTTCATCTAAATCTCATTATTTATCGATTACAATTATTTTCCTAGAACAACATTAGGTATATACTTATTTCATTTCTTAATTTATACGCGATGTATGCGAAGGGAAATCGCGACACCCTATCGCTTATAAACGATGCAACTCGCTTTATTGTAAATACCAGAAAGAGACAAATGTGGAATGTACGGTGTTTGTATCCTTCTTTCATAAGTAACAGGTAAAACTGTGGGTATTTTATATTTGATGTAATTCTGTGGATACTTGGAGAAATACGAGGTCGTCGTTCCTGGTGCACATTGATAGTTGTAACGATCAGGCTCGAAAAAGGCTAAAGGATGGAAACTGCCAGTTCGGTCCTTGTATTGACTACGATGAATTTGCACTCCCTATTTGAAATCGGTACACGAGTATATAGTACATAATTAAGTTTCTAAACGGCAGTAACCTCTACCATTTTACGCGTACACGAATGCAAGTAATTATTTGTTTTTGTAAGTAAATGCTACCGAATTAATTAAATGTAATCATGAAAATTGGTGGTTACTTTAAACAGATCGTCAACTTCCTTCATCCGCGCACAATCAATCGTTGATATATCGTTCGCAAGCACGTGTAGATCGCGAGTAATATTGCGACGGATTGTACCTGCGACGATATCAGGTTTTGGGCTATACGGCGTACTTTGCATCCCCCATTCGTACGGCAGCATCTACATGCACATCCGGTGTGATAATTAAATATTGATATTTGTTTTACCGGCGTATCTATTAAGAGGCATGGTTGTTTATGTTTATTCGAAGAAACGTTGATGATAGCTTACCGAGAATTTCGATAGCGTTTCATTTCTATAATTCTGGAAATAATTAATGTTCCCGCTTTCGTATAAAGAGGTGCCTAACTTTCTCGGAGGATAAGCACCCATAAAAGGTGGCATTAGCGAAGGTGGATAAAACGTGGCCTGAGTTTCCGACATTTTCTTCTTATCTACCACCATCTTTAACTTTTTCCGTTTTTTTCCTCTATTCTCTCTGCCCCCATGCCCCTCCCCTTTTTCCTTTCCTCTAGTCCTCTCGCAGTAATTTCTGCTCTACATACTATTGTTAACCGGATAGATTTGCTTCTCTAATATACTCTTCTTGTTTAACAAGGTTACTTGCGATCGAGTTACATTTTTCTTCTGAACAAGTAAACAACTGAACAAAAATGTTCATTATCTGCACATGTCACGTACGTAGATTGAAACTGAAGTATGTAGGTAAAGGCAGGTAACGGAATAAATTTAAAAACCGTAATCCAACGATCTGCTAACTTTGTTCAGAATTGATGAAAGTTATGATCAGGTATATTAAGTTAAAAAACGATCATTTTACAACATTTTTCATGGACAATGATAACTTTTTTACTTTATTTCAGGTTCAAGTAACAAGAGTAACGTAATTACTTATGTATATAATATCTTTAATACTTCGAAAATCTTTAATACATACATACATACATACATACATACATACGTACGTACTTGAACGAATATACTTGTTGAATATAGAAAAGACTTTAATTTCTATTTTTAATCTTGCGGTTACGAAACATTTCAGAAGGATATCGTACGATAACAAACGGCTACTTTCTTCTTTTTACTCTTACTTTCTTCTTACCTATTACACACTCACTCAGATGTACGTCGAACTTACAAAGTGAATTTCACAACTTGATCACCTCGAATAACAGTTGCACGATATCAAGAGGACACGCGATAAGTACTGTAATATCTGACCAGATTAACCCGAACAACTGAAAGCGAGAAAAGAATTGTTTCGTATCGCCGGATGTAATTAATGCGCACTTATATCAATAATGGCTCCGTTCCCACACTTTCCGAACAAAAATCACTTTGTTTTATCTTCCATCTAAAGCGTACTTTACTCGAAGGAATAAGGAAAGTAACAGAAAGGAAGTAGATATATCACCGCAATCATTCTGTTGTACTAAAAAAGAAGTAACAATTCACATAATAGACATATCTCAACAGATCGGTTTCTTTCACATAATACCAATCCTTATCAATCGGCTGATTATGACAAGTTGTTTATGATTAACTGATTACGATAAGTATTTACGGTAATTAATTGATTATAATGAATATTTGTAGGAATTAATTGATCCAAATAAAAATATTGATGACAATTTATCGCGTGCCTTATCCTGCAACGGTTGGTAACAAGCGAAACTGGTTCCTTTAATATTGAACACATACTGTTCCTAATTATAAGTTCATAAGTTTGAAACATGCAATACACTTATGCTCGCATAATTTGAACGCTCTGGATCAACGAAATAATCAAATCTGGTAATAAATAATAAACACGTTTCCCTTCTAATCACAGTTATTAACGAGAGAAACGGATGAATTAACAATTCGTTGATACGGTATACGGTAACAGATAGTAATTATTAATCGTACAAGGAAAAAGAGATGAAAGAATGAAACGAGGGATCCAAGTTTTTTCTAACCTTCTATAACTCCCATTAAAATTGAATATGTACACAAGATAAATTTGCATATCTACTCGTATATTTTTTCAATACCAGGCAGCCACACAGGAGTATTTATTTACTTAGTTAGTTAGTTAGTTACTTTCCAAATTGCTACGGTATAAAAATCAGAATACTCTTGAACGAACAATTAAATGTTATTAGTAATTTATCAGATCGCGATTTATCCCTCCTACTCCAGCACACTGAGATAATCGATAATCGACAACTTCTATCTTTTACGCGAATAGTTTCTTTCGCGCAGGCGAACGCGCCATTCTGTTTTATCCAACTTGAAACTTGAAAAAGAAACTTCAAACTTTCATCCGTTTTAGATATCCTAATTTGCAACCTAATTTTATTAAACATCAAGAATGATTCTCAAAAGGGATTGTGTACAAGTAATTGTATTCTTAAATTTGTTCATTTGGTCGACAGAAGCAGACAATCGGCTGGAATCAGTACAAGTTGTAAGTACCTATTATTGCGAGTAATCAAAATTCATAAAACAAGCAAAACGAAAAATCTATCGTCGAGTTTTATACATTTGGGTGGTACGAAAAAATTTCTTCTCCTCTTTTTCATTCATTTCTTTCTCTCCTTCTTTCTTTTTCTTTTCTTTTCGTTTCCTTTATAGCCACTTTGTTTGCGCTAAGCGATTTGAAACCGCGGTTTCAGAACGAATAAAATTTCAGATATGGGTATAACACATCTACACACATATGTTATAATAACCCAGGATTTCTTCTTTATTATTTACACTTTTGAATTTTGAAGTGAAGTAGATGTTCAACGATTGACTAGAAAACCGATATTTTATGTAATAGATACAGTAGAATTATTATGAATAATGTGCAAGGTACTTTTTGCACACTTAAATACGTACAAACAAAGATGAATAGACATACTCGATTGAAACGCATCGACTTGAAAATTCGTACGAGATTGTTATACGTATGCGTGTACTTATGCGTTATACATTTAAAAGTAACATGTTTCGAAAGGTGCCGCAATTTATTTTTAACGACTGCGTACGTATATAACTGTGTTTTAATATTCGGTAGAACGAGTTTAATTGAAAGAATGATTTGAAGAAAAAGAAAAAGAGGAAGGGAGGAAGGGAAGAAAGGAAGAATGGAAGGAAGGAAGGAAGGAAGAATGGAAGGAAGGAAAACAGTGGGAAAGTAAATACCACGCGTTACTGTGTATTTCTATTACGAAATGC
Source organism: Tetrapedia diversipes (assembly GCA_033822845.1). Classification (NCBI taxonomy): domain Eukaryota; kingdom Metazoa; phylum Arthropoda; class Insecta; order Hymenoptera; family Apidae; genus Tetrapedia; species Tetrapedia diversipes. The sequence goes on along the minus strand of JAOPTO010000587.1, from coordinate 344,132 downwards.
TTTCCCCTATTAATATTGAATGAATCAAATACGATTAGAGAAAGTATTGCAGATAGAAAGCTAATTTGATAGCGATAAGTACGATTATTTTCATGCTGCCAGATGTAAGATATCGTTCTATCACACGATGGACTATGTACCATGGGATAGGTACACCTCTTGCAAATGACACCTACGAAACAAGTACATATCGTTTGATATTTTAAATAATACTTTTAGATATTCAGGCACGGTGATCGAACTCCAAACAAGGAAGAGATATGCCCTAATTGCCCGCACAATCCTATTTACGAATCACATGGTTACGGTCAGTTAACCGAGGTAAGCGCATTCAGGTAACGTTAATGCCTATTCGCGCACCTCTAGTTATTACGAGGACTAGAAGATTAAGGGAAAATTAAGGAAAGGGAAAGGAAATAATAACCGTTCTCTGTTGGCTCGCATAGGTGGGGAAAATGAGAGAATATCGTCTCGGGTTAATGCTACGACAACGATACAATCAACTGTTAGGCGATACTTACCGTTACGGCGACATTCATGCTGTCAGCACGGATTTTGATCGAACAAAAATGTCCCTGCAACTAGTTGTGAGCGGATTATACACCTCGGCGCAGAACGCCTCGGATAAAACATATTTATCTCCAGTACCAGCAACGTATATGCCAGAAATTGTGGACACGATAATGATGCCGCTCCTTTGCCCGGAGTAAGTATAAAGAACCTATCCATTTTTATCATTTCACCCGATCCATCTGTCTAAAGTAAGTGAGTAAGTACCAATACATATTGTACTTGCAAACCGAGCTAACTCTAGCAATAAGTGCACCCCAACCTTTCTTACATAGATATATTCATCGTTGCAGATACCAAAAAGCATTAATCCTAATGAAAATAATTAATCGTGGAAAATTATTAAAGTACGCTAATCTTTTCAAATATATTGCCAAGAACACTGGTATAAATATGTCATTGGATCCAACGTTAGCAACTAGCTTAGTTTATCAGTACCTAGCTTCACTGGTAAGTAAATACGTATTTTTCTCCTGGTATTATATATTCATTTTAACTCTTACGATTATGTGGGCACACTGTTCTATACATACGTAACATTTTCAGAAAAGCATGAATATTCCCGTTCCGGCATGGGCTACCGAAGATGTCCAGAGTAAGATCGAGGAGATTGTAAAACTGGAATATGACATTCAATCGGCCACCGTGCCGATGAAACGAATTTACGGGGGTCATCTTATCAAAGAATTTATACGGAATATGAATTCGAATACAGGAAACGCAGCGAAGCCAAAAATGTTTTTATACAGCGGACACGAAGTCAACGTTGCAGCTTTTGCTAAAGCACACGACCTGATCGAACCGAAAATACCTTTATACGGGTCTGCGATCATGGTCGAGAAATGGCGAAATAAAGCTGGGAAAAAATTTGTTCGAGTAAGTTTTATTAGCAACATTTGTTTGCTTCTTCTCTGTGTGACACACTAAATACCGTGCACGTATACGATTACTCTTTTAATAGATGTTACTTTGGACTGGTGTTACGGAAAACTTAATCACTTATGAACTTCCAAACTGCCCGAAAATGTGCCCCTACGATACCTATGTCAAACTCGTGGAACATGTAATCCCTACGGACGACGAATCGAATTGCTTATGGGATAACATAACGAAGGATCATTTACGGTTGTATTACCACCAAAAGTTAGATTCCATTAAAAACTAAAAGCACACCTCCTACGTTAAGAAAATGCTAACCTAATATGTTGTCTACTACATGGATAGGAGTAACGATAATAAATGTATATTCCACGGTAACTTATAGAAAGCAAATCGTTTAACGACTTTTTAATAATAATAACGACAATGTAAGGCTAATGAAAATTAATTACATGTAATAATATTATTCAAAAATTAAACACAAGGTCGAACACAAAGAATACGCATACAAGAACAATTTCAGTACTAATGCTTGCTATGAGCTACGACAGAGTATACCTGTAACCATTTAAATAAAACATCGAGATAAAGAAATATCCATTATTTCTCAATAAACATTAATCGTTCCGCCCCACTTCATCCTCTAAAACGGAGTGCAGCTCGCACAATTAATCTCTATTCAATTTTATTTCAATTTTCCGCCTCATTAGCTGATTAAAAATATGTATTTATTATCAAATATGTATTGCATTTCGGACAATCGAAAAAATTGACACAATCTAGTACAGCGGCAAGGGACATCAACTACATTGTTATTTCTGCTACTACGACGGCATCGTAACAAAATTGAGACCCGAGGGTAGCGGAGGCATTAACTAAAAAGGAACATGCAACAATTTTCTGTATTCTGGCCGTAAATCAGCTTTACAATGGATTCTGTTTTTTCACGAACAGAATATTTGTTCAGTTTATCCACATCTAAAAACTATAGCAGTGGTGACATTAATCGCCCCGCATAAAGGTTATACGGAAAATAATGTATATATATTCAGATTCCTTAACTTCTACGTATACCTATGCCTGAAGTCGAGTCATCTCGGATAAAAGAACACGACTAAATAATTCGTTTTTACCCAATTCCATTCTGATTTCTTGCCTCATTTGTAAATTACCCATGACTCTGTATGACATGTATACGGGCGATCGGTACCGCCTTTTCACCACCAGATGGCTGCAGTATTTCAATTTTGCGACGATATTCTTGCCAACAAACTATTAAACCCACGAACAAGGAATCGGAAGGAAATATATTGACAAAAACTTGCTAACAGATAAGTTAACTCATTATTAACAAAACGAATAACTGACATCAACAATCGCTCCGAGTGCACTATTCGAACTGAACTGAGAGTCTCTAGGGACACATTGGTTCAGCGTAATTCTAGGGTTATACCGATGGGAGTGTGCGATGCTGCATCTTTACCAAGGTAGCGCTCTTGTCGGGCTGCCTCGAGATGCGCTACAATCTCCACAAATTGATCAATTTATCAAAAGAAACAGAAAGTAAACCATATCTGATAGATGAATTATAAAACTATACGTATGAATACTTTATACAATTAAATGAAATAAAAAATACTAATGACACTCCCATCGTTGAAACATAAAAGATAAAATAATTCCCACAACATACTACACACTTGAAAACATAACGTTGTATTGATAATAAAAAAGAATAGAAATAATTGACTGAAACGAATTTAATAAGCTAGTAGAAGTACGAGAGTTGCAAGCTCTAGTTTAACCTAAGGAATATACCGCAAAAGAATAATATACACGGATGTTATTATATGTATATACTTATTATTGAAATGATAAAATATAACCGATCCATGATACGATTCGAAACCGGAGAAACAATAAAACATGCGACTCACCCTTTCGTAGAACGCTACGATGTAACCCAGTGTAAGTTTAAAAGTGATCGCTCTCGTTTCCAACCTCATTTTGATCCCAGCGTGTACTTTCACATCCAAATTTATTCGAATGCCGTCCTTTCTCCAATATAATTTATCAACGACGCGACGCATTCGCAGATACGCGCGAATACGAACGATGCATACGCGTGAGTCGTTGCACCGAAGTTTACGCATGCGCGAACAATTGGCGCGCAAAAATCTGGAAATAAAATTTTAAATGGTTAAACTATTACTTACAAAAATGCACGAGCATTCACGGTAACACAATAGTACCTTTCACTCGTAAACGTACGTACGATTATCGTTGCTTAAACATAATTTGTTGAATATATAACACTTCATTACTTAAACAGTCAGAATTAAACGTTTATGAATACAAAAATTGTACAACCCTCTAGCGGCAAAAACTTGATACTAATTACCATATAGCTACAAGCTGACTCCGAAGATTTAGCATTCAAATTTGTCAACAACCGAACAGCATCTTTCATCTACTCCGTATTCAAATTAAGGTACTCATACCTGAAATCAATATTTACGCAATTTTGTTCCTGTCTTATGACCAAACTCATTACCTGCAACCTATTAAAGATAAGTAACGCAGTTTATTAACATTATTAGTAAATTCTTGAATCTACAAGCAATCCTTGTTATACTTTTAAGGGCTCCAGTCAAAGCTCAAAATCCTGAAAATACGCTACTCTCATTTTTATTGCGCGACTTGTTAATAATTATTGTTCAAACAATGGAATACAAATTTATTTGTGTGTTGTCGCTGTAGCGCCATCTACCAATTAAAGACGGAACTAATATCGATCACTTAAACGGAAATGTCGATAATACATATGTTCTTCAAAATGGAAATAATGCAAATTTTTTATTACCAAACGTTGATAAGATATCATTCATGAAAACTTATCTAAAATTCGACTAACAACCAACTTCTGTTTGGTACGGTACCTTGAGAATTAATGACAGTTAAGTTGTGAATGTAAAGAGTAATTTTGTAGGAAATCGTATTTTATTGAAAGTGTTTAATTTATACATGTCCTATACTTGCGAATTTCCATCAGAAATACATATAACTCATTACAAGCTATCACGCGTTTATAATTATCATTCACATTTTTACTCAAAGTATTTAGTGTCGAGCATACATATATATGTATTCCTTGCCACGAACTCTATTGTAAATAGTGAAGTAGAAATTACGACAATGAACTAGTTTTAATAACTGGTGTAGAAAGTATCAACAAATAAATTAAGGACGAACAGAATGGAAAACATTGTAGAAGGTGTCAATGGGCAATTGCAAGTAAAATATCAGAAGATCGCTACAGAGTATTCAAAAGTAAGAAGTATCAGCTGTATCATTTATATGATATAAATACTTTATACAAATTTACAGAATGAAACACTTTTATCTTCCTTATCACATTCTTCCTATATTTGAACTTATGTATGTTCGCATAACACGTTTCTTTTCTTTGTGATTTATTACTAATGTAATATCCGTTTCAAAGTCATTAACAGAGATATTGTTTCTTAGATTCGTGCTCAAGCAAATGTCTTAAAAAGAGCTGTGATCGATGAACAAACGCGTAATGCAGATATTCGAGAACAACTGAAAGAAAAAGAAGTGGAACTTCGCAGAGCTGAACAAGAATTAGACAGTTTATCATTTAGAAATCAACAATTGACTAAACGTATAACTGTATTACAAGAAGAACTTGATAAAGCACAAAATAAATCCAAAAAAGGAAAGAATAAATTATCAGAGAATAATAGCCAGGTATTGGTATCACCAAATTGTATTTTAGATGAAGAATTCCAAAAAAAAATTGTTGAAAATGCTCAGTTGTTATCACAAATTAGTGATAAAGACAATGAAATCGAAACTTTAAATGAAAGGATACAACAGCTAGAATATAAATTAGATTATTGCGAGAAGTCTAAAATTAAATTAGAATGCCAGTATCAAAATATTATTGATAAACTAGAAGCAGAAAAAAATAGTTTTCAAAGAAAATTAAATGATAAACAAAAGCAAGAAGAGACTGTTTCATGGTCCAGTAACGAAGGTAAACGAGATGTATATGAGCCTGATAACAGGGTGGGACATTTTAATCATCCACAAATAGAAGCATCTCCATTTTCATCACCATCTGTATCACGCAGATCATCAAAATCTATTGGAGATAGTCGAGCTCATAAGATACAAGAAGAAAATAATGATTTAGACTTCTTAAAGTCATGTGACTTAGAGAAAGAGGTTAACCATTGGAGGGCACAATATAACGTACTACGAATAAAATATGATGAAATGAAACAAAGAGAATGCTTAAATAATATGCAGATTGAACATGAATCTTTGAAATCTGTAGAAATAAGCCACCTGGTAATGTTTATTTCAAACAGTTTATACAAACTTTTGTTGTAATTAATAATCTAATTAATATACTCATATTCTTATAACAGATTGGGAAGTTAACAATACCTTTTGCAATACCAGAAGAGATTGAAGCCCGAGAAGCAAAAATCAGAGACTATTTTCTACAACAGATTGACAAGTTAATAACAGAAAACCATATTTATCATGTGAAAATTTTAGCTATGGCTGCAAATGTAATTAAATACATTTACTTAACTTTTCTGCAAAGAAAAAAGAAACTCATTCTTTTTTTTTCCTATTACTTAATTGAAAAATACTTTTTAGAGTGAAGTCCTGCAAGTTCACTTAGACACAAGTGAATCAAAGAGAGAAAAATGTGAATCTGCACTCACTGAAGCACTTTTGAACTGTAGTATTTTACAAAAAGATAAAGAAATACAAGAAGGAAATTATAAAGCACAACTAAGTACCATGAGCGAACATCTTGCTAATATGAATGAAAAACTTATTTCTCAAACAGAAGAAATACAACAATTAAAATTTCAACTTGTAAACAAGGTAACCATGTATTATAAACCTAAGTGCTACTATTTCTTAAATACACAATGTGTGGTTTAATTATTTTCAGAATAATAAAAAAGGGAAACAAAAATAATGTAGACGAGGCTGTAAATTAGCAATTAGTTACATTCCAACAACAACATACTTTAATAAGAATTATTAGCATTTTATGTACATATGCAATTTATTGCAACTTACACTTAACAAAAAGAACACTTATTTTTTATTATACTTCAACATATATATACTGAAAAATTTTTGAAATTGATGTTATTTTATTTATGAAACAAAAATGAGAATTATTATTATTAATGATAATAATAAATAATATTCAGTTTTTGAACATTTGCAATAAAAATTACATGTTCTTTGGGATCATAATATATGTGGTTCTGTTACTTGTATAAGGTGTCTGTGAAAAAGGGTACATAGATCCTGAAACTCTCCTTCCTTTTCTATACACAAATACTTTTTTCTATTGCATATAAATATTTTGGTAGAGGAAGTTATCTTGATACCAAAGGCAGCTTATGTCGTAATAAACCAGTTTCTATCTAAATATTTAAGAGTTAAGATAGTATCATTAAAATGGTTTATTCTAACATTGAGTGGGTAGTTCTATATTTTACATATGGACATGCTAATGGAAACTGTAAACAAACATTTGGAACAAAATCATTTACAGCAACCTCTTTAAGCAGGTTCGAAGTATTTCTACTTTTCTTATAAACGCGTTTACGTTTCAGAAAGGAAGAGTTTCCAGTATTATGTTTATTTAACTTGTTTATATGACAGAGTAGAATATGACACCAAATGAGTAAATTAAAACATCTAGGCAAATAAACAAACATACCTAAGTGAATATGATCCAATATTCAATAAGAAAATCAAGTTGACTAGAAAATTTGCTTTCTTAATAAAGATAAGATATTCACAACTATTATGTTAAGATTACATTTTAATAGAAAAACTGGCACCACAGCTACAACCTTGTTCAGCTAAAGGATTGTTAGTTATTCTGAATGCAGAACGTATTAATTCTGTGTGATATTCTATTGTTGCCCCTTTAATATATTCCAGAGATGTTACATCTATAACCACTTTAGCACCATCCTTTTGAAATACTCTGTAATACAATATTGCATTTAATTAACTTATAATGATAAGAATATATAGTTATACAAATTTCTTAATTACTTCTATCATTCTTACTTGTCATTTTCATTTATCTTTGTATCCAAATCAAACTTATATTGAAAACCAGAACAACCTCCACCTTCAACTGTTACCCTTAGATAAGCATCATCACTTGTAATTTCCTTTAAACGTTTAACACAACTATCTGTAATGATGATGTCATTTTCTGCTTTAAATGTTGTTTCCGTTGATGTTTTATTCAATAAAGAAACTGTAGATACACTGTACAATTGAGAACTATCAACAAAAACAATTTTACAAATCATAGATAATAAAATGGTATTAAAAGGTATCAAAATATTATCAAATATTACAATTTAAGTGAACCCAACAAATATATCATTACAACATAAATTAATATTTATTGTTAATGTTTGGTCCTTAATAATACTAATTATTAAGTGCTGATTCAAAACTTACGTTAATAATCGTGAAAAATATCGATTTGCAACGAAATTGGAAGAGACGTTCCAAATTGCACGTTTCAATTTCGCCATATTTCTTATCCGTATAATAATCAACATACGTATGTGTATACATATGCATACGCGTTTATGCGCACGCAGGAGTAAAATATCTATTTTGTTTCGCGAAATTTGTTCACCCTACATAAATACAAATATGTTATACAGTTTGGGCACTTTTATACGTCCAACTGATTATCATGAACACTGGTGCAGTGCACAAAAAATCGCAGTAACTATTCTACGGTAGGCGCGTGTGGAGGTAAATAAAAATTTAAAAAATTGGTATACCCATAATTACAATTGAGTATATAAACAAAAAGAAAAATTTATTAATTCAACTTCTGTTCATATTCACACTCGTGCAAAGTAACGGTTGAATGTGAATTAGTTGAAGAACTGTCATCACCTTTTTGCACCCAAAATAATTTGTTATAAAATGTTCAGTATCTATTGTACATTGAAACACTTATTGTAATTATTATTTACTATAATAAGACTACATATGTAACTATGCAATAAGTTTATGTGCATCTCTGGTGTAAACTATGTACGCTTGTATAAAGCAGCGCACCTATTGACCATATGAGGAACTATTCATTTCAAATCCTACAGTTTTATTTTATTTGTAACGGCTAACTTTGAAGTTGTTTTCGAGGAACAAAGATAATAACATTCACGCAGAGGTATCTCTAATATTTTTTTGACTCATTAAAAATCAGTATAATTTACACAATAAAAAACATGAATGATACACGGATTGGGAAAAAAGAGAAATATCAGCATATACAGATATTTGTTCGAGTTAGGTGAGAATTATTTTTTCTTTACTTCTCGTTCCTTAGTAAAATGATGTATTTATTTACCATTATTTTATTAGGCCTATAAGTGATACAGAAAAAAACAATAAATCTAGAAATATAATAGAAATTCCTAATGACAAGGAAGTAATTGTACATGAACATCAACATGATAAATTTTCTAAAAAATTCAAGTTTGATAATGTTTTTGGACCTTCTTCAAAACAGGTATAAATTTGACCGCTAATGATCATGTATATAAGTAAAAAATACTTTGCTATGCATTTTCTGATTGATAGATCGATCTATATAATGTTGTTGTTAGTCCATTATTGGAACAAGTTTTGGCTGGATATAATTGTACAGTGTTTGCGTATGGACAAACTGGTACAGGTAAAACATTTACCATGGAAGGAAGTAACAGCAATCCAACATTACATTGGCAAAGTGTAAGATATATTATATATAATGTTATTTATGTAATACAGATTTTTCTTCAATGAAATACCAATCATAATCTATCAATATATTAAATTTTATTTAGTAACATAAAACACTTGTACTTTGGAGCAGTAAAAAATTATACTTGGATTATCTCTTAATTACATTATAGTGTTGAAAATTGTGTTCTTAATTTATAACAAGTGAACATAACTTTGCACAAAATATAAATATAATTAAAACATTTATGTTTAATATTAACGCATATCTCAGAAATAATATAATAACAGTAATAATATATTTTTATTTAATTACGATGCTAAATTAAGTACTATGTCTTCATTATTTTTTCTTTTCTTCTTTAATATTCAATCAATCATCATATAAATATTTTTATATCTTACGAAATTATAATAAAAGGTTTAAATATGCAACATGAAATATCATTAGCATTTATATGCAATTATGTAGGATTCATCTGCTGGCATGATACCACGTTCGTTAAGCCATTTGTTTGACAAATTACAACTGCTAGAGGAACAGGAATACACAATTAGAGTTAGTTTTCTTGAACTCTATAATGAAGATTTAATTGATCTTTTATCTCCTAGCGGTGATGGATCAAAAATAAGGTATATATTATTTATTTATAAATCATATTAATTTCGTTTGCTATATTTTTTAAAATATTTGTTAAAAAGATTATATGACGATGCATCAAAGAAAGGTGCAATAATCATCCATGGATTAGAAGAAGTGACAATACACAACAAAAGTGAAGGTTATAAAATTCTGGAAAAGGGTTCTGAAAGAAGACAAACTGCTGCAACATTGATGAATACTCAGTCTAGGTTATTATTTTGACTTGTTATCGTTAAATTGAAGTTTTACACATACAAGGTTGTATATATTACTCATATATTACTCATACATTACTCATACAAAATAATTCTAGCCGATCTCATACAGTATTTTCAATCACTGTACACATGAAAGAAAGCACTATTGTTGGAGATGAAGTTCTAAAAACAGGAAAACTAAACTTGGTCGATCTGGCAGGTAGTGAAAATGTTGGAAGATCTGGTGCTGTTGATAGGAGAGCAAGAGAAGCTGGTAGTATTAATCAATCTTTATTAACTCTTGGCAGAGTTATAACTGCACTTGTCGAAAAAGCACCTCATATACCATATCGGTAATAAAAGCAAATATTTTGTGTCTGCGTGGTAAAAAAAGTAACACAGTTTATTGCAACTGTATATTTTATATTCCATAGTGAATCCAAACTTACAAGATTACTACAAGAATCATTAGGTGGCCGTACAAAAACGTCTATTATTGCAACTATATCCCCTGCTAGTATTAACATGGAAGAAACATTGTCAACTTTAGACTATGCGCATCGTGCGAGAAATATTACTAATCGTCCAGAAAGAAATCAAAAACTTTCCAAGAAAGAATTTCTTAAACAATATACGGAAGAAATTGAAAGATTACGAAGTAATTTATTAGCTACACGTGAGAAAAACGGTGTTTATCTTGCGGATGACAATTATAAAGAAATGCAGACACTAATTTCTCAACAAACAAAAGAAATAGAAGAAAAAATTAATCATATAAAAGCTCTTACAAAAGCTATGCAAGATAAGGAGGTATATTTTTATTAACATCAGTAACTTTATCAATTGTTCCTTATTGTAACTACTTCCTATAGTTTTATTATATTATATTTTGCTCTAGTAGAAAATATTTAACGAGCTTGAACTGCAAAATATTGCTCAAATGAAAGAGTTACATGAAGCCAAAATGAAATTAAACAATGCTGCTAGTGCTCTTGAATCGACAAATTATCGACTAAAGCTGACTGCACAAGAACGCGATGAGCAAAAATATTTAGTACAGAAGTACATGAATACAGAACAATCTTTATTGAATCAAGCTCAAACTTTACTAAATGTTGCAGATACAGCAACTGAAGATTCATATAAGTTGCATGATAAAATTAACCGTAAAAGGTATTTATGTTTATTACATTCTTTTAATCACGGAAATATCAAATTCTGTTCTTCAAAAATGATCATTTTCAAAGATGATATTTCATATTTGATAAGTACAATTTTTTTTAGTGAAAGAGAACAAACATTTGAAGACCTTGGTGAAAAATTTAAACAAAATGTTTGTGAATGTTTACAAGAAATTGAAAATGATGTTTTAATGTATGGCGAAAAATTAAAACAATTTTGTACCACTATGAAAAATAATTTTGGTAGTAAACATTTTTTTGTACAACATAACTTTTTATCTTTTATTTGTTTATCTCTTTTTCTACTGTTTTTCTAGATACGGATATTTCTATTAAACACGACAGTATTGACGCAGCAGTATATCGAATTTCAAATGATCTTCCTAATCAACATTTATGTGATACTAATGAATTAACAAAAAATATAAATGAATCTGTACGTATTTGTTAAGTTTTATGAGGTTAATATCTTTATTTTGAAATATTTATATAACATGGTAATTTTGTTTTTAATATTGCAGTATTCAAATTATCAAAATTGGATACAAGATGAAGTGAGAGATGGTATAAGCACAGTAGAGTCTGAACATGAATTAATGAGTGTCATTTCTTTGAAATTGGCTCAAGACATCGACAATATAATTGAAAATGAAATCGATAAATATCTTCAAACTTTAAGAAACAATGTATCTCAAAAATTAAAACAAACTTCAGCTCTTATAAAAGAAATATCAGATTCTGCCTATAATTATCATTTAGAATCTTATAATCATATAAATAAAAATCTTAAATATATTGTAAAGAATGTTGAAACGCTTCGTGAAAAACAAGAATTTACTCAGAAGCAACATTTATTTACGAAGGTATCAGAAACATAATTTTATTATTATATTATTTCAACTTAAAAATCATCAACTTTTCAACTGGAGAGTTAATTTAGAAAAACATTTTTCGATAACGAGTTAACTCGAAATCCCCAGTTAAAAGACTACATTATTCTTTTACAGATGATGGAAAGTATATTTTCTCAATTCAATGATTTAAATAAAAATCAGGAAGAACACTACTCCGTTGTAACTAGCAAATGTAATCATGTTAATCAAATTTGCGACAAAATTAACGATCAAGCAACAAATAATTCTGCTATTAATGTAAGAGCAAACAATAATTTACAAGAGCAAATACGAAAAGAAATAGGAGAAATTGAAAGTAATCTTATCTTTAAAGCAAAGCAGGTAATTCTCAATTACAATCTGTATTTCTTAATTTAGTAAAGAAATTTTCTTTCTGCGTTATCAAAGAGGAGAAATTTTAATATTAATTATATAATTGGTTGCACTTGATTTTTTAATAGAATGAAGAAGTGGTAAGCAAAATCACAGAACAAGGGAAAGATTTAATAAATGAATTAAAATCGGATATAAACAATAGTTCTGATGTATTGAAGCAATACAAAAATACTATTATACATAATATTGAACAAGTACAACCGAAAATGGATGCGGATAAAAATAAAGTTTATTCATTGATTAATGTAACTTACAGAAAATCTTATATTTGATTGGTAATTAAATATTAAATACTAATTTTTCACACACGACACTTCATTTTTTATAGGATGCACATAAAGCAGTTTTAGATACAAGTAAAAATCATGCAGGTTTTATAAAAAATGAAAAGGTTAAGGTTTCTGATGCTTCTCAAGAAATATCCATAAAATTAGAAAATCAAATAATGAAATCATCTCTATGGGGTAATAATATCGTTGAACAGTTACAAACAACAGTAAATGAAATCAACAAATTTTTTGATCAAGATATACAACGTGATATTTCAACCGGTATTTTATTATGTGAAAAGTAACAGAAAATAAGAATAAGATCATATAATTTCCTTTATAAATTTTTTGTAGGATTGACTCCTGCTAGGAAGGAATTTTCTTATCCTCGTCAGTTTAAAACAACGTCGCCACATGAACGAATTCTACAAAAATTTAGGGAAACTAGAAGATTTGTTGAAATGACAGAAGTTAATGTAAGTAATGTGTATATTGCAAGGTAATGCTTATTAAGATTATCTCATATCTTTTTAAATATTTTTTGATCATATTTTTCATGTGATAACTACAAATAGGACGACACATATATGAATGATGAAACAACAATCCAGCAAATTGCTAATTCAACTGCATTGTCTGATGTTACGTTTCATACATCTCCTTCACTTGATAATACAGTACTTACTACAAATGATGGTTTTTCATCAAAACATACTAGTTCGAGTAATTCTATAGATTCTCACATTGAAAAGTAATTTGTACAAATATTGAGTGTTTCTTCAGTATTATCCGCAATCCTACGTTCAATCCGAAGCATCGCTTTACATAAGGGTAAAAATTTAATTACCTTTCTATAATATTTATGCGTATATAATTCGAAATTTATTTATCATGTGAAATCAATATTACAGAACAACAATAAGGAGAATATCAATTATAAAAAGAAAATAACAGCAAATAATCAAAAAATGTATTATATTAATAACAAGCTGATGTAGAAAAAGAATTTAAAAAAATACTAGCTCTAATTTCCTTGCACTAAAGGGATCATAAAATAATTTTTACATGTACTCATATTAAATAAGAGGTTTTATATTGACTTGGAATAAAAAAAAATCTGTATTTAAAATAAAATAACATACTATTAACTACTCTAAAAGTACAAAATATTTGTATTGTATTATAAAAATTTTTTACAATAATATTTTATAATAATGTTTTATGGATTTAAAACGCTTAATAACTAACTTTGATATTCACATTTGATATTTTTTACTCTCTTAAATCGATAAAACATTTTTATAATTTTAAAACATATATTATAAGTGATGCAGTAATGTACAAAAAGCAGTGCGCGATAATAATTGCCCCCAAATATACTGAACCTACACTATATAAATATTCAATATGATATGCATAAGTATCAATTTCATAAACTTGATAAATATACACATATAATCATAAAAAATAAAAACGTATACTCATATTTTATACGCGCTCGTGTGTGTGTGTGTATACGAATATAATGACTTACATAATTATTGCCAAAAAATTTTTTTAGATATACATATGTAGCAGTTCAATATCACTGTAGTTTAGCTCTAATAAAAGCATTTTAATTTCTGTGGAACTGTCTCTTGCTTGTACGGTATTATTTTACATAAACAAGTTCGCCATAAATAAAAAAAATTATTGGCAAAGACACAAATAAACTAAAAAAAGAACAAGAGTAAAGTAGGCTAATGTTTTATTGTTTCATCAGTCTGAAGTATTATATTATGCAATAACATTTGAAATAAATAAGAAATAATTAACAGGATAATATTTTGACATATTTAATCGATCAATTACTGATCAATATTGAAGGATTAAAAAATGTTTAATATTCTACATACAAACGAAATATAAAGTAATATCATTTGATACCAAAATATATTAAAGTAAAGATAATTACTTGTAACTTGAAAGTGTTAATGCATCCCGACAAAAGATTTACGATTCTTCGCTTTAATTAGTAAAACTGCTGGAGAAAAAACACTTATTACATTCAAATTTGATTTATTATTGATATTTAATATATTAATGTAATAATACGATAATATTCAATTAACATTCGATGTAATGCTTTAACACTGTTTCAGAAACACGAAATTCAAAACATTTTATAATTCATTGTAATCTTTTAAGCTTCAACAATGGCAAAAAATAGAAAAACTCGAGTCTTTACAGTAAGTTTATGTCTGTACCAGTAATTTTATGACTCATTACACAATCTCCACCATTAACCCCTTTGTCTTACAATTTTTTCAATAGTATATATGTACACATGTAGCAATAGTGTTATATATATATATATAAGCAATCTTATTTATTCATTGCTTTAACAGTATATTAAATGTTAAACATTAAAATATTATGCATAATCATTATTTGATAATTAGCAATCTTAAAAACTGAAATTGCGATTTATTAGTTAGTACAAAATTAACCTTTATTATAGGTACAACGTATTCGTATTACGTTTGGATCATTAACATGTACTATATGTGCAATTTCAAATTGTGAGACAAGGGTTAATCAACAATCTTAAAACCAGTATTGCGTAATATACCATATTTTTTTCATGTAAAACTGACGCTTCTGATGGCACAATTACCAGAAAAAATATTGTAAATTAATCTTAACGTGTCTTAACAGTGATATTTAAATCCTAGGAGATTCTATATGATTCATAAAAATACAATAAACTTTCGTTTTCCCTATATCATACAATTTGAATAACTAAAGGAACAAAATATGCATAACTGAAGAATATAACTATAGAATTTACTTATCTCTTTATCATGATGTTATAGTTAAAAAAGACACTGCTTGCTTGTCTTTTTCTCTTTGTGATTGGTATTTTTAAGTCATACAATCCTTTAGTTACCAAGACCTTATAACGTTAAAGCTTACACAATTATAAACATCTTTTACCCTTTGGTGAAATTAACTCAGTGCTGAAAGAATGATGATTATATAAGTAAGTACTTAAAAGATCGGATAAACGGAAGTTTACTGCATTTATAATAGAAAATTATTTCCATAACAAATTTTTATATGCTATTAATTATTAAAGCTATGATATTTACTTTAAATATATTATTAGTATTGTAACATTTTAAAATTAAAATTTGTTTGCATAAATTATCGCATTATCGTTGTGTGTCAGAAATGTTACTTTTTTTTTTTTAATAACTTTGCTACATATGTAACAAATGTTACGTAATCAAACGTGTAAAAGTACTACAACGTTTTGTTTTTTGTTTTTTTTTTTATATAAATACTTATAAATACTTTAACTTTTATTAATGATATATAAAAAATTAAAGATTATTTACGGAAATAATTTGGTTGATCCAGCCAATGAACGCTGATACTTTGACATATACTCCAGGAACATCTAATCTTCCACAACCAAAACCCCATGAAACAAGTCCAGCTAATTCATAAAATCCATCATCTTGACACACTAAAGGACCACCTCCATCTCCCTAAATATTATACTGTCATAAATATTACGCATAATCATTTAAACATAATAATAATAATACAAAATGATAATATAATTTATTTCGCGAAACTTTTTTTTCTAACATTATAATTTCTTATAAACAAAAAACGGAATGAAAAACTGCATACCGATTTAAATATTAATTTTTAATAAATTGTAAACAATAAAGAAATAAAATTGATCTTTAAATTTTCTATTAAAATTTGTATCTATATCTAATGTAATTCATATAAGGTGTTTGGTAAGCAATGAGAACAATTTTAAAGGAAGATTCAATTTAAAGGAGGCAAGATAAGAATAAAATTATGAATATCAGTGGCTTAGAGCATCATTTTTTGCTCTAACAAAACAGTTAAAACAATTAAAAACCTGATCGGAATATTCCTGATGCCTAACAAATCCCATCATATTTTTGGCACCGTTACTACTAAGAGCAGCACGTGATTAATAAGTTATTCTGTAGAAACTATAGGAAAAGAAATGAATTCTAATATTTAGCATTACAAATACTGTATAGTTGTATTATCTTTTACTGTAAAACGGAAAATAAAAATGCTAAAGATACTAAAGTGATGATATATATATATATATATATATATCTTTGTATTTTGACCTTCCTTAAATCCAGCCAATGATTGGGTACAACAATTTCAACGATCTTTTAATTGTTTGTTATTAAAAGACGAAGCTTCTAATCCAATGTTGTTATTCTAGATTCTCGTTATCCCTTTAATTATCCTTTAAAATCAACTCTTTTACCATTTACTAGTTATAAAAGATACATTATCATTACCTGACACGCATCATTGCCTTGTTCACCACCAGCACAGAAACTACTTGCCGGTAAAATAAAAATCTTTTCGGTTACGGCATTTACTTTTCGTATACATTCAGCATCGCTTACGATTGGTATTTCAGCTTCTCGTACTCGTAGCGGAATAGGGCCAGCTACACATACATACATATATATATATATACTATTTTATATATAGTTAAGTTATTGTTTGATGTAAGATATCGGTATTTCATATAATAGTTGTAAATACGTAAATTACGACTGAAAAGTATTTTATTATCTATTGCACATTTACTTTCGATAAAACACAGAATATGATAAAACATAATATAGATATGATTTTGAAAGAAATTCACCTTCTCCCATGTATCCGTAGCCAGTGACAGTACATCGTTTACCAGCTGTGTGACTAACTCCTCGTGCTGGTAAACACACTAGACAAACACCATCTTTAAGCTCTGCTTGTCCATGAAGTTTCAATAGTGCTATGTCGTTATCAAGAGTTTGACTATTATGATTATGATGAATATAAGTAGTTGCCACTCGCAACGTTTGAGCACCAGGGCTTCCATATTTCCGTGTTAAATCGTGATCGCCTACCCTCACATAAATCGCATCCCCAGATCTTACAATGCTATAAGCAAACAATGAAATAATAATATAATTAAGCCTTTCTTATTAATGATTTTGTTATTTTTATTATTTTTCTTGTGATTTCTCTCATTATTTCCCTTTACAATATAATTTTTCCTCGTGCTCGAATGCTACGAATTTATTTTATTAACAAATTCACATAAAATTTCTGCGAGGCTACTCAATAATTTAATACAATAAATTGATATTTGAAATGTCAGTGTATAATAATCGTAATGAAATTTACATACTTTGTTACGCAGTGTGCGGCTGTCAAAACCCATTGTGTTCCGATAAGTGCTCCACCACACAAATACTGATTCAGGGAATTAATTAGGGCAACTTGCCAACACCATTCATTGGCATCTGCATCTTCTCCTCCAACGACGCGTGCTCCTCTTTCGAAATTACGAGCTTGAACTGGTCCACGAGAAGTTCCTTTTACGCCACACACGTATTTACTGTACACAGGACTTCTCATAGTTGTAATCGCTGTAGTTGTTTCATCTACAAAATCGCTGTAATTACTAATTCATAAAAAAACATTTTCTTCGATTCTCGAATATATTAGAAAATAGTACACAGTTACAAGCATCTAAATAATAATATGACTTGCAAAATCTTTTAAAGTTACAACACAAGCATAAATAATTTAAACAAGTATACATATATTAACAGATTCGGGATTCATTTTGACTTAGTATATCAGTATCATAGTCATTTTGACCACATCATACACCAAGCCCAAAAAAAGATTATGAAACTGAAAAATATAGACATGTGTATATTATATAACTTACACATTGTTGTTGTAAGAGGTGATGTGTATGGCCTTGAGGTAACATACATGGTGTCGTTTCTATTACTTAAAATTGGTTCACTAGAATTTGCACCACTGAATTCTCGAATCAATGATTTCGGTGCACAACACTGATGCCCTTGCTTCTTGCACTTAAACAAATTCGTCAGTTCAGCATTTCCTACGGAAAGAAATGCGAAATCTTACTTATGTACAATAAAGGATAATATTTTATTTAGCCTGTATCTGATAATTATTAAGAAATAGGGCTTCCCTACAATTTTTTCAAACATTCAAACACAAGGTTATCTAAGAACGATAGATAACTTAAAAATTATCAAGATTAATTAACTATAATTAACTTTTTAATTCATTTTTATTAAAAGTTCAAAGGAAGTGGAAAAACAGAAAGCGGCAAATATATAAAGTATGTGTGGGAGCAGCTGGAATCATTTGTCCACGTTTAACGCGATGTTAACTGTTTAATCGGAAACAAACAAAGTAGAAAAAATTGTATTCAAAAATATAAATTCAATTAAAACGGAAAATAATATAATTGTATTGATAGATACTTGTAAGAAATATGGTGTTTCACGTATCGAAACATTAAAAATATTATTTATACACATAATGTACATATGCCTCCCATTGATTTCCTATTAACGTGTAGAATAAAAAATAAACATATGAAAGAAACGAATACTTACTGAAACAGGTGAAAGATAAATAAGAAACAATACACGAGCCAGGGCATTGTGGACGTGGATCTGGTGGTAAAGAAACTGTGGTAACCGATGGTCTGGATGTGGGCCTAGGCCTGGGCCTTGAGGTCTGATACGGAGAAGACGGTGTCACTACGTTTACTATCTACATATTAACGTTTAATTTCAAGTTGCTTTTTGTATGGGTTATTCAATATTTTACTTGCCTTAATTTTTTATTCGTTCCACTGAAAGGGTTCTACCGAAAAAAAGAAATAGAATCACCTGCGGCGAGCTTTTGGTGTTGTCACAACAAACGGATCCAGATTGACACGTTGAAGTCTTCGGTATTATTACATTTGGTCGTTCACAAAAGGCTGCCATAAGGGTTAACAGGCAAAATCCGGGACAAGGTTGTAATTTTGATTGAGAGGGTTTTATGGTTGATCGAACCGTAGTTGTTGTTGTTGTTGTTGTTGTCGTCGTCGTTGTTGCTTCCTACTCAATATATAAATTGTAATGCATTTTGAAATAAATACAACGCTATTGTAAAATGTATTAACTTTCAAACGTGTTGCTTAATTTCCTTACCGTTTTCAAGAAAGCATCGATAATACAACAAGATCCGTCATCAGGGCATTCAGCTTCTCCATCCACCTTATCGCATAGAAGAGCAAAAAACCCACTAACACATTCACCCTTGCACGGCTTCTTCATCGTAATCTTTGGTCGTATTGTTGTCGACGATTGTTTTGTTGTTACAGCAGTAGTTGTTGCTATTGTGGTGCTGGGCACGCTCATAGGAGTAACCATCATATTTGGTTTTACAGTTGTAAAGGGTAAAGAATCTTTGTACGATATATTGGTACCAGTTTTTTCATCGAAGCGACTTGTATTTGTTCGGTCGATGACCAGCAATTCTAACGGAGGAGAATCGCCAAACGCGTCTCTAGATACACAACATTTGTATCCTGGCTTGCAAAGAGCGTCTATTATCAAAACTGCATCACAGTAGTCGGCAATTCTTTCTGCCATACAAATTCCTGAGCAGGTTTTTGCTGTAAATAATGCTTTAGTAAATACACAAATACACATAAATTGTTGTAAATTGTACGAACTTTCAGATTCTTCGTTTAAAAAGAAGTAAAACTGAGAAACCAAGTTTCGTGCAGTAGATATAGAAATCGAGAAACTTTGTTGATTTGTAAATCTTAAAAACGAAGAAGAAAAGCTTTGATAAACGGGTAACGGTAAAAAATACGTACTTAATGTTTTATTCGTTGTGTCCTTCTGATTTTCCTTGAAAAGAAAAGAAAAGAAGAAACGAATGAAACATATTTATAAGAATATACTTAATTTACGTAAAGAATGTTAGAGCGAGAAAGAAAGAGCGAGATAATTGCACATAAATTTCTTTGCGTTTTAAGAAATAATAATACTGTTAAAAGTGCAATGCGTAGGTATCGAATCATCATCGATAAACTTAATACATACATCAATGGAACTATTCTTATAGAGAAAAGAGAAAATAAAACGATTGCAATTATATGATATAGAGACATACAGAAGCAGCTTTCGAAGAGATTGTTGAAGATACGGCTGTGAACGATGTGATTGTCGAGGGCGCCATTGTGCTCGTAGTTGTTGTCTTAACGGTGTTGATAACAGTTGAAGTAGGGCCATCAGTATTGGCAGCATTTTCAGCAGTTCCGGTATCATTTATAGGTGCCTCTATACAACACCGCATACTAGTAGGGCATTGTACATGCTCAAGGACTTCGTAACATATTAACGTTGCGAATGCATGTACACACACCCCTGGACAATCTGCGCTGTTCACTGTACTTGTTATTGAATCTAATAGACCTGTAAAAAAGTAAAACCGTTCATCCGAGAACAACATGTATGTTTATTGAAAATTATGACAGTTCAGAATTGTTACTGTTGTTGCGTCGCTTTCTTATTTTTTCATGTTTAAGTCAGCTGTTAAAGTCACTGTTTCAAATACGTGTTTTCTTGTTGTACAGTAGTCAATTTTTATCTCAAACAATAAATATATAAATGGCAATACAGAAAAGATCACTTAATATGATATTGTGAAATTTACTCGCAGGATATCTTTATCTTTAATAATGAATAGCACGTGTGTTATTATGAATTCAGCATTAACTGTATATCGTATAAAGGTGCGAAGATACCGGTGAGTCAAGAGAAATTCTTGCATACGTAATCCTACGCTCCACTTATAAAATAAAATGGTCAAGGATGACTGAACTTGATCTTAGCAGTTGGTGGACTTCAAATGGAAGTTAACGACCTACCAGATATGTTCCTCTTTTAAATATATTAATATCCAATTTCCTCTATTTACCTTATACTTTAACATTTGTAAGTAACTCTTAGAAAAGAACAGAGCTTTCGGAAAGCTTAAATTTTTCAGGATATCCTGTTATTATTTTTAAAGAATAGTTTCTCTGTTACACACCATATATCAATTATTTTTATCTTTACACATACCAAATTCCAAGCCCATTTAATATAGCTTAAAAGAAATGAATTCAACAATTATTATACCAGATTATATAAATCTGGCAGCGAAATATTTCTAAAAAAAAAAAAAAAAAAGAAAAGAAAAGAAGAAAAGAAAACGGTTTGTAGTAATCCTTAACTATATGCATAGAGTTTTGCATTGATGAAAGAGCACAGCCGTGACGACAACAACGACGAAGTTTACGTGTAAATTGCAGTATTACGAAATTCTATTTATTTTGAACTATTTTTTACGAGTGAAAACGGTTAATTATCAGAAAGAGGTGAAAATTAGGTAGATTCAATTCTTTTGCCCGCCACACATCAATTTCACGATTCATCGATTTCACAACAGTCGAACGTTGCCACTCATTCGTTTCCTTTATTTCGTTCTATTTAATTGTGTACATCGAAAGAAGTATTTACGTTATGTAAATATAAAAATCCTCAATGTAGCTAATCATAAAAATAAAATATTTTATACCGTCATAAAGATGCCTATAATTGTAAGAGATGAAGGCCCAAAATCCAATGGTAAATATAAACTTATATTAATAATAATTAGCATTGTAAAACAGGACATTTGAACGTTAATCACCATTTAAATGCATATACATGTACATACATATGCATAAATATGCATATACGCAATACTATTGCGTACTTTTTAAGTTTATCAATGGCCCTCTCACCGATCTTCTACCGAGCATCATCCGTATAGCGTTGTGCGACTTCTAAGTGGGACAATCGTATCCTTCCAGATATGTACTAGCTATACAAGCATGTATAGCACACATTCACGAATGCGAATTTCTATTTCTCGAAACCTCCACTGCTACGAACTAACTTTATTTACAGCTAATTCCTGTTTCTATAATAATATTTCTATAAATTGCTTGCAACTTCAAATAATTAATTAAAAGTTTCAGCATATATATACATATGTACATATGTATGTAATAACAACGGAATCATCAGCAATGGACAAAGTGTATAGATACATTACTACTCACAAGTATTTGCCCACTTAATTTTCATTATTTTATTCAAAACTGTAAATAATCGAAACAGATAAACTATTCTACTTTAGGGTGATCGTGCACTCATAATAATAAATTTGTAACATCCTTTTTTGGTAAAGTACTTGTTCTATCTATCTTCGCATCGTTATATTAATCACGTTTTCAATATTAAATTAACTATTATTCATGTATTTAACTTTTTAGGCAATATTTTCTATTTTTTCTATTTTAATGATACACAACAAGAAAATGGATTACATAATTACAAAGTTTTATAGCTTATTTCAAGAAACAAAACAGAACATAAAATTTTAAAGGGCGTTTCAATTTGTCATTAAATACAATATACTGTACTTTAAATATAAGATCTAAGAATAATTGTTTGCATAAACAAATGCAAAAGAGGAAGGATAAAAAACGTGAAATATTTTTAAATTCAATTATTGCTTCTAAATTATAATATATCAATCTGTAACATTAAAATATTCAACATTTCACTTGTTTTATCAACCTATGTATATATATGTATATTAGACCCCGTAAATTTAGATCCCATTCATATTTTCGGCAATTCTCTGACTTTCTTTTAATTAAATAAAAATTTAATTTGTAGATCAACTCAATTTTCTTAAAATATAAACCATAAAATAACAATTAAAAAAATGCAGAATCAAACCAAAAAGAAAAACATACAGACTTGTTAGTAACATCCACAATACTATCCCTGAGAGAGAGAGAGAGAGAGAGAGAGAAAATTGATTTACCTGACAAGAAACTACCAGCTAAAGAGTCGTCGTCCTGAGCAGCGATCGGTCCGCTAAGCAAAAGGAAAAGGACAATGCCCCCAGGTACTATTCTCAGTATCATCTTCACCTCTCTCATTCTTCTTCGTTCGCTTTATTTCCTTCTCTGTCTTTTCCGCTTCTTTTTCTTTAATTGAAAAAGGTATCCGCAAAAACAGTTAAAGGAACACACACTGAATCGTTACCTGATTTAAACATGTGCGTGTAAAACTACTTTACCGCGAGTTCGGCAGCCACGGTATTATACGAGCCCACATTGCCTGTTAGACTTGTCTGACTGACTGACTGACTGACTGACTGAAGAGGTACCAAAGCCCGCTTGTGGGTCAGGGTGCGGGTCCCCCCTTTTACGCCACACAGAAAAAGGAGAGAAAAGAACGATAGTGGAGAAGTAGAGAGAATGATTGTCGACAACCTTCCTAAGAACGTTATTCTAAAAGAAGAAGAAATGTCGTTAGTATTAATATGAGATACTTTTAGATATTTTCGGAAACTTTAAGCATTAAAAGTTTTAATCTTTCTTAATATATTAATGAATTATAATTGTACATTCGTAAAGGAAACAACATAACAAATAAAACTGACAAAACGTAAGTGGTAATGTTTTACAATTCATTAAATAATAATAATAATGTTATCGGAGATAGCATTAAAAATTATAATATGTGGTATATAATCATATTTTTGTTTAACTTATATTATTTTTATAGTAGCTTAATAACTTTCAATCGAAATATGTTTGGAAACTATAAAGAATAAAATATGTTGATTGCACATTTATTTACAAAAGTAATACTATGTCATTGTTAAAAACACTTTACAACATATTATTGTTTCTAAAATGATAGTTACAACAGCTTTCCTTTCATTATAATTATTTCACCATTTAATTCTTTTTCTGTTTGCTTGATATACTCTTCAATTTATTTATTTTCATTTAGATTAGATCCTCTCTTTTTCCCTATTTTTCGTGTCTACGCTGTTCTTCCTCTTTACCTCTCTTTCTCCTACACGCTCCAGCAACTTTTTTTTTTTCACTTCCTCCTTCTTGCCACATATATATGTAGATGTGCACAACTAGCGGTACTTTACCCGTAAATGTACGGGATACCGTACGCCGTACGATATTTCCCTTTGAAACATCATTCTTTACGCAACGGTCAATTCTTCGTGATCATAGTACTATATTCACATTTGCCTTTTCTTCAATTTAAACACCACGATGGACATTTCCTTGAATATCTGTTAATAATTTCAACGTTTCAAATCTGATTAACAAAGTATCGAAACAGTATCATATTTTTCTTTTAATATGTAATACAGCTCCTCTATACAATTAAAAATTCACATAACACTTGCTAGTAATGTTACTTTTTATATAAAATAGTTACATCTATAAAACATATCCATAACTAAAATTTAAGTAGACCCAATTCAGATGGGTCAATTAATCTAAAGTTTTCTATACATTCGATCAGCCACATAAGTGGCAGCGATTTAATGTGAGGCATATTATATTTTACACGTGTTTCGTCTTTTTCCGGCGCATATATAATATAATGCATACATCTGTATAAAGGATGAGTAAGTTCATTAGCAATATGAAAGGGAATAAATTGTTCTGTGTTTTTTATACGTTCTGGATTTGGTTCTCTTTTTAAAATTATTCCATCACCTTCTTGTACAAGTGTTTTTATTGCATCTTTTGTTAATGGCACATCATTTATACTGTAAATGTTCTTTGATTGTAGAGCAAAATAAAAGTGGCAGTGATTGAAAAGACCTGGATTCTAAAAATATAACCGAAAACATTCACTACATGTTACTTAATTTCCTTATACATTATAATTGATTTATTTTACCTGATTTTGTACATTTTCTCTAGCTTTTTTTGGAATACCTTTAACTGGTGCACCACTAACTTCAAATAGTTCTAAATCTCCTTTTAATACACTAGCCAAGTCCATGCCTAATTGAATCCCTTTTATGACAATAAATGTTATAAAAATTAAATTGTATGAATTTGTATAGTTCATTAATGATGATCAATTATAGATACAAACTCACACTCGGTATTAAGTACCCAGCATCCATGCAGAAGTGCCATCATTATATCATACGATAACTGCACAATATTTTCACTATTTGTTTCCACTATGACATGAGTCACAGATGATCTAAGATATAATATAAGATATTATACAATCTCTATAATCTTCTACATTTGAAGCTAAAATAATGCCATATACTATAATATACTAAAAAGCATTATCAACAACATACCGAAACACGGATGCAAGTTTAATCTTATGCTTTAAAATCATTTGATCTAGGCATTTTTTATTTTCTTCTCGTAAGTTTAACGCATATATAACAATAATATCAGGTGACTGTATTGCGGAAAATGTCTGATTAAAAGTACGACTGAAATTTACGATTTCTTCAGTTACATCATTCAATCCATCTTCTTTTAGAAGATTCCACATCTCAGTGGATGATTTGCAATAATCTCTAAAATGTAATAAGCAGTAATAATATAAAATAATAATATAACATAAATAAGAACATAAAGCCTATAATATTATTAACAATTTTAAACAAATATGTAAAATATGTGTACATATTAACAACTGAATATTATATTATTAAATAACACATACATAGGTCTTTTCCCCTGATCATCGTATACATTTTTACTAGCTGAATATTTTAATAGCAGCTCTGCTTCTAATACTCTGTCACTCATAGCGGCATCATGTAATGCTCTTCTATTTCTGTTACCTGGAATGTCTGGTGATGCACCATGATCTAATAATAATCGACATATATTAGTGTATCCATAATTTACAACTTCTTGCTACAAAGAAAAATTTGTTGGTATAAATCACATAAATGTAGTTAAAAAATCATTTTACAATAAAATAATTACCAAAGGAGTCCAACCATTATGATCTTTCGTATTTGGATTTGCACCAGCAGCTAATAGAGCTTTTATATAATCTTCTTGCTTCTGCAAAAATGTTCATCAAAAACTGAGGATTTTTAATTAATTGTAAGATCTTATATCTTACGAATGTTAAATATTTACCTTCAAACATGCTCTATGTAATGGTGTTTCCCCTTTAGTATTTTGTTTATTTATATTTTTCTTTGGTACATAATATTTTGTATTACTTACTATGGAGTTAGCTTTTGTTGTTAGGGGCAACTGTACTTCATTTGAATTTGCAGTTGTATCCCATAAGTCTCTATTAAGCGTATATTAGTTTAATATTAACTAAAGCATGTTATGTTAATATTTTATTCCAAAATGTTACATAAAATATTGTTCATACTATTAAAATTCAATGATTTATTACATTAATGAAATATTACTTTATTAGTATGTAAATATTTTACTATGTTCAAAATAAATTTTACTTAAAATTTCTATAAATATTATAGTATAGATATTTTATATTAATTATATTGCACAATATACAATAACAATTTTTTTGAGTTCACATACTTTTCCTGTATAATTTCTGCAATATCATTGCAATAAGAAACAAGACTTTTAATTAAGTGATCATTACATATTTCAAGAGGTTGGACAGGCATAGTACATGTTATACATATCGAATCATTCCCAATACACTGTTTGCAAAAAAAGTGACCACAATTAGAATATCTTGTTGCATTTATTGGCTTATTTCCACTAAAAAGGAAAAATGTAGACATAATATTTGTATGCTTGTATGTACTTGTATGCTTTAAAAATATTAAATGTTATATTAAATACCACACATAATTTACATTAATAGAAACATTAAAAACAATTCTATTAACATTAGAACTACAAAAGTGGTTGATATGATTAATTAATTTTTAAATTTTGTAAATCAACTTGTAATGCTTTTTTTAGAAATTTTCTATGATTTTCTGTAAAATGCATAAACAAAGACTTCTTTCATTTACATTAAATATTTCTTAATTAGTTTCAGTTTAATTTCTTCAGTTTAAATGAGTATATTTTAGTCATCAGTAATTCTAGTGTTAAGTAAAATAAAAATTGCATAATTCAACTAATTATATAAGTAATAAATTTTAAAAAACAATGTAAGTTATTTATCTTTTAGTTATTGTAAGTAAAAAATTACCATTTGGAACACGTTAACATGTTCGCAAAATTTGTTAAAGCTTTACGGGTATTCGTCCAAGATGTATTCATTTTTGAACATCACGTTATAGCATACTTAATTTGAAAAGTTTGTTTATATCTCCCTCATAAACACATATCACCAACTAAGTGAACATTTTTCACTATTTTATTTTTATTAGTTGTCAATTACAAGCAACACTATTCTCTACAGTTTCTTTAAATCAGATCTTCTGTATCTTTATCTCAAACAATATGCAGAATGGATTTAACATTTTATGACATTTTGTGTCCAACAATTTAAAATATCGATCGTAAATAGTATTGAAGGTTTCGATTGATCTCGGTATGTTCTTTGCGAGTTAAAGCGTTGGTTGTACAATTATATTTAATTTAAACATTACAGTACATAAACTCCACAGATTAATAAAATTATCGAAGGTTTTGCCACGCTTTTTGGGTACGAAAAGCGACGAAAGTCATGCAGAATATAGATGTGATAGTTAACTATAAAATAATAGAGGCGATCGTTTGTTGGGACTTTTCTTTTTTGGGTGAAAAAGGGGGGATGTACGGTGTTATGTAAGCATAAATGGGACCACCGATTCTTTGGTACCCTAGGACTTTCTACTTTGATGAAATTCAGGGTACCTATTGTCTTCGATTCCTTTGAGGTAGGATTTCATACGCTTATGAATTGACTTTTGAATTCGTTATATTTTTTCAAATTTCTCTTGGAAATACTTTGTCATAGACTGTAATATACACTATCCTATTTTTCTTTTATTATAACTTGCATATACAGTACATGAATTATATTAATTACTTTGTTTACAGTACTTAATTCCACAAATAAATAAACAATGATTAAATACGTTCAAACAATTCTATATTTTCTATAATTACATCTTAACTAAAAATTGAAATTATCAAACATATTCTTTAAAATTTCTACATTATTTACAATAAATCTATAAAAAATATCTAAACAGAATGATACTTTATAAGATGACGTAAATCAGATAGATAATAATTACTTTCCATTCAATAAATTAATTTCTTTTAGGCAGAACTCATACTTGTTTTTTTCAATATGAACAAAACAGGGAATAACAAAAAGAATCATTTCTTATAGAGCATGCAGTATTACTAACAAATTTAACAGTGCCTTTAACATTATTAAATTATCTTTTCCTATGTTACAGTACAGAAGATGTCATTAATTTAGTAATACAATACTGTCACTTTATAAGCAGCCCATATGGAGTTTATAACGAAACAGATTCTTTATTTTACAGGCTCTTTGTTGTTTATCGCAATGAGAGGGCATGTCAGACAGACCAAACTTATTGTACTATCATTTTTCGAAAAAAAAAGGAAGAAAATATGTCTTGTTCACTCTTAGTCTGTTGCATTTGCCGCGAGAACTATGAAAATGATAGAGGGAATAGAGACACTACTTGTGTACTTCATTTTTATCTGTGACATTTATTTCCCTGTGGAAAAAAAATTTTTATTTTGTACAACAGCTGTTATGAGAAAAACAGAGTCCTTGCTCAGTCTCAAAGAATCTAATCCAATGCTACTTCCTGGAGGAGTCTCTTGTACTGTATTGAAATTCAAAGATATCGACCACTAAAGATCATCTAAGGAAAGCTTATATTCTTCATTTTTGTTTTTGTAATTTCTATTATTTTATTTAATGATTATCATTTTAAAAATACATATTAACACTCATGGATTTTTAATGAAATAATGATAAAAGAAGTGGTTTGGTGAAACTATATTTTAGTGAAGCCACATTTTACTAAAATTTGCCATAATTAAGTAATTTATACTGACTACAAATTTTACAAATTAATTAAACAGAGAAACTTTCTCCACATCCACAGGTTCCTTTAATGTTTGGATTATTAAAAATAAATTCAGAGCTTAATTTAGTTTCTACATAGTCCATTTCAGTACCTAACAAAGATAACTGTGCCTTTTTGTCAATCATAATGCAAACACCATCTTGAATAACTTCTTCATCGAGTTTAGATTTTTCTTTGGCATAATCAAGAGTATAGCTTAAACCATTACAACCTCGTTGCTTCACACTAACTCTAAGACCAACCTGAAACAATTATTTCACAACATTTAGTTTTAAAAGTAATTGATAATCTCAAATTATAAAATTTTTACACATATTACTATTATTTCATATATTTTATGATTTATAAATATCTGAAACTTTAATCGTTGTCATGTTGATTAACATTTGATGTTGTGTCTACTTACACATTCATTTTTATCTTTCAACAATTCCTTAATTTTCTTCACTGCATTTGGTGTCTACAACAAAATAATTACAAAATGCAAATTATAAATGTAAATAAGAAAATCTAAATACAAAAACATATTTCTTTTATTAGGAGAACCTAAAAAACATATGTTCTCTTCCTAATATTAAGGTATAGATATTTTTGTAAGTAAAAAATATTTTTCAAGGTCGTAATTCAACAATTCAATTACATACTGATTATTTATAATCTGTTAGATTGCCACTTAATATGAACTTGAACTTTGTTAAAAATATTACACAAATATATACAAAATACATGTATATTGGTAGTAATTATACCTTTGTTGTATCATTAAAATTAAGAACACAGTATGGTATTGCAGTACTCATTATTACGATAAATGAATATTAAATATTATTACATGCAATAATATATTTTAGGAATAATAATTGAACATCAACATAATAAAAAAAAGATTATAAACTTAACCTCAATTTTCCAATGCGTTAAATTCATTTATATTACTACTAATATCAACTAATATCATGCATCAATAATTAAAAATTTGTTATATGTATTTCATCAATTAATTATTCACTTACTAATGTAAGTGCAGCACGTGTGGAAAATATTTTTCTACCTTTCACAGCACGAACTGTCGCTGCAGCGACAATAGAAGAAGCCATATTGTTTTTAATACTACTACATATAAAACCAAATGAATGAATCTGTGATTGTTACAAGTTATATAATTATTTATGTAAAAAATTGTACTTAATACATATCCTTGTTTTTATTATTTCCCATTAATATATTTGGTGCTTTCCTATCCCCCACTCATAAAGGATTAAAAAAATTAATAGCATATCTCTAAATGACAGTCTTGTTTTTGAAATATAGTTACAAAGTATTACGAATTGATAATTTGCATCTCTTGTATCAGGTAAGTTACAGACATGACAATTTATATTTTGTAAGGAGTACAATTATCTGAAAATTCAACTAAGATAATTATTTGGAAAAAACAAACCGAAAGTTGAAAAATAAATAAATATAAAACGTAATAGCATTAAAATAAAAACATGTTTGGATAATCAATAACAGAGAAAGATAGTTTTGAATGCAACAAAATTAAATTTAATAGATTGGTATTTTTTTGTAATTAAATACATAATATACAACAGAGGTTTAAAACTGAACAATAAAAAATTAAGTTAGAAGATTGTTTATTATACCATTTCTTACAGTATGGATATATGACATTTAAGCAATGATTTTTAAGCAATTACCCAAAAAAAGTCTAAATAAAATTAACTTTGAAATGCATCATTAACAGGTTCATCATCATCTTCATCTTCTTCTCCTTCACTTTCAAATGTATTATCCGGAATATCATATAACCGTATCATGGGTTTATTTGGATCTTTCATAATTAAATATTTTCCATCTTTATGCTTCATACAAATGTCAATAATGCATCGCAAAATACCCCATGCATTATCCATATTAAGATTAATTTGTGTTGCAAATTCATTTGGTTTGTATTGTTGTGTACCAAGAATAACATGTTTGCTGGAATCTCTGACCATTGCTCTAGAGACATATCCAAATTTCAATTGATCCGAACCAGCTAGTAGTGCTTGGACAGTCCATTTAGCTAGCTTGCATGCATTATTGCGCAATTCATTTGCCAATACTGCACCACGTTGTGTATCTAATTTTTGTCTCCATTCAACACCATTGGCCAGTTTAGAATCCCATTCATTTAAAGCCTTGATTGTCAAAAACTGAGTTTCATTATTAGGACCTTGCATTACAGCATCATGTTCACATCTTGTAACAAGAACAATGCCATTATTTAAATCCCATTTCCTGTACCGATATGCAACACTAGCAACATCACCTTCTTCTTCTTCTGAAATAAATGGATTTCCTTCCTCAAATTTATATCTAGATTCATTAGACTTTAATACTTGCTGAGAAAAATTATGGTTAATGAATGTAGCTTCTAAAGCCAAATTTCTAGGAGAATTCAAAGAATTTCCATCATCTTGTGGAGGCTCAACACTGGTTTCATTTACTGTCAATAAATCAAATTCAGTATTATCTCGTTTGTCGAAAAACAATTTATCTCCAATTTTTTCAATCACAATATCCCAAGAATAATTGCTACGAGTGCAACACATTATTGTTGCTAAAATTGCATCTGTAGCATAAACATTTCCCTCTGTCTTTGAAAGCTTACGAATTATTGGATCATCGGTAGTAGTGACTGTATGAAAAATTCTGTCAATTCTTTGCAATGGTTTTTCACTTTTGACATTCACTCTATCATAAGTTTTATCATAGTATTCAAGAGAACCGCAACATAAGATATCTTCTCCATCCTTTACACCAGGTAAAGATAGTTTTGCTAAACGTGGAAAATCCATTTCTTCAATAGTTACCCAATCAGGCCTTACAGTAACAGATGCATCCCGGATTTTAATTGGAGGTTGATTTTTATGATTACGTAGACCTTGTTGTCTACCCCAACGTTTTGCTTGCCCTTTACGATCTCTTTCGCGAAGTTTCAATTTACCCAGCTGTTGCATTTGGCTCAATGCACCGCGCTGATTTCCACGACCACGTATATTTCTTTGATTGTGGCGGAAACGGCCACCGCGTTGATAAGGCGGCTTTTGTACACGAGTGGTATCAACCAAGTGGAAAGTTGTTTCATCTTCATCGTGGTAATATGCATATTGGCTTCCTGAGCCAAACTGTGATGTATACTTATCTATAAGCAATAAGAAATTCTTTTGTTAAAGAATGAAATTTCTCCATTTTGAAATGCTTATATAATAATTGATGACAATTTCAAAAAATTATTATCCAATTATTCTTAAATTTTATTAGAATAAATTATTATATTGAAATTAATAATTTTTACTAAGATCTCAATATTGTTTGAGCAAATTTACTTACAGATGATTATTTATTAAAGACATATTATTTGTTTCTTATACATTAATTCTTATACATAAGTTACACAACAAACTGGTCTTGATTATATATGAAATACAAATAAAAACAATTTAAAAAAATACAAAATAAAAACAGATAGAACAAATTATTAATAAATTTAATAAAATTCAATTAGTAGGTTTAATTCTTTAAAATAAAAGATACATTTCAAGGTAACAGTTGTACGTTAAAATATTAAAATATATTATAATCTATTCTATTACAGGTAAAATGCACTTGTTAAGGTTAGAGGGATTCAAATTATTATATTAATAAGACGCGTATAGGTTAAACAAATTGAACATAATACTTACTGGGAAATTTTTTATCCTGGAAAGCTGGTGTAGTCCAATCAGATATCTACGATAAACAGCAGAACAAATTTACGCAAAGATTTTTATAAATAAATAGAACAGAAACTAAATTTTTTACGAACCTTGCCCAATCGGTCTCCTTTTGAAAATGGTTGATAAGGTATATCCTTAAATTGATCAGGTAACTCACAAGGTCCCCATCCATCGGGATTATGCTGAATGGCAGGAGCTTGAAAATGAGCTATTTCTTCTTCCTTAGGAACAGCATCGTCCAAAAGAACCATGTCGTCCGTCATTCTGAACTTTTAATGTGAAAATTGTAAGACACGCTGGAACAACTTGCTTGCCGGAAACACCGGCAACGCCATTATACTGATTAACATTTATAATAAATGATCTATGACGAATTTCTTATTATAATATTTTTATTGGTATTTATTGATTGATTTAATGTGATAGACTACTTATTACTAATACTTTAATTTATCTTATTCTTAATTTCAGTGTCTCTATCAGCCAAATCTGTTATTACCAGATTTCCGAAACGCTTAGGTACAAGCTTTGTCATCAAAATATTACCAAATTAATGCAAAATCTGACATGCCAATTTTTGTTATCATATTGCCAGTAAAAATTCAAGCAACATCGGATTGATAACAAAAACTATAGCAAAGCTTGACGACAAATATACATCAAATCCTACCGTCCAGATTATAGTATCAAGACTTGATCTGCTTTTGGTTGTAACATTAATGTAAAGGTTTGGTATAAGGTTTGATACTAAAATTAATGAAAAATGGCGATAGAAGTGGATGCGG
This sequence comes from Tetrapedia diversipes, assembly GCA_033822845.1. NCBI lineage: Eukaryota > Metazoa > Arthropoda > Insecta > Hymenoptera > Apidae > Tetrapedia > Tetrapedia diversipes. The sequence continues at coordinate 309,874 of JAOPTO010000587.1, read as the reverse complement.
TTTTGTAATCAAACCTTGTAGAACTTTGTTGAAGTTATACTTACACATGCATCTTTGTGACTCAAATTATTTTTGAAATCTAAATATCTGAATGCTACTGATGCTCTGATCAATATAAAATTACAAGTATACACTAGTATACATTTTTATATTTAAGGAATAACTAGCTTACACGTGACTGTGCAACATAGCCTATAAATTATATATAAATGAAAATCAGTTTTTAAGTAGTTAAATGATATTCAAATTTTTATGATAATCTTTAAAAAATGAGTAACGTCATTTTGAAAGAAGCGTGAGTAGTTTGGAATAATACATTTAAAATAATATTTTACTTACTAATATTATAGTAAAAACATTAAATAAATTCTAAGCTTCTGTACAAAATCTAATGAATATAGTATAACTATTTTCATTTTTTCTGACATATTTTTATAAATATATTACTACAAATATTGAATTTCATGTAATTCCAGAAAAAAATTCAAAGGATCTAAATCTAATAAAAGATTAAGAAAGTATTGAGGAAATATAATAATGCTTTATCATTTCAAAGTCACCTTTTTATATTTACTAGGTTTTGTAATACATAAATGAATCCACATCTAAGATCCATATTGATATCGTATACTTACATATTAAAATGCCTTTAAAACAAATGTTTATAAAGCTGAAGAATTAAATATTCATGTTTGACAAATTATGTTTATTTTAAGGTTTGAAGTTAAATCCAAACACAGCGCATTTTATACAGGGGGAAATGTTCAAGTGTGTTAATAAATTCTATTTTTTATATATTTATGCTATTTCATATTGTTAAATAATTAAGTTACGCTTTATTGTAGTGGAGTACAGATGGGCAGCATATATTTTGTCAAAGATACGATACAGTTTCTATATTATCAGTAGAAAAAGGTACTGTGATATCTTATTTAGGAAAAAATGATAATAATAATAATGAAGAAGATACAATTAATACATTTACTATAAGCGATAATGATTTAAATATTATTACACATCACAAAAGTGGTCTTTTCAAACTATGGAACTGGAAAGGTAATAAAATTATTTACTTTTATTGTTGTGTTATAAATATCATTTACTTGCATTGTTATAGATTTATAATGTTAAACTAAAAGTTAGATCTAATTTGTGAAAGAATATATAAAATTTTAAAATCTAATACAAAATTTAAACCAATATATTATTATTACAGATAATAAATTGATTAAACTGTGGAAATCGATTCACAAGGGCCCTGTAGTTCATATTGCCCATACCGCAGAGAGAAATTTAATGGCATCTGGAGGTAGTGATGGTACTGTCAGATTATGGAATTTACAATATCATACTTGTACTCATAATCTAAAAGGAGTTCATGGAGTTATAAGGTATTTATTTTAAATAAAACAATTTTCTTTTTACTTAAAGAAATAACAAAAATATATTTTGCAACAATGTTTGAAACACTCAGTCTTATAATACTTTATATATTAAATATTTTACAAAACTATAATGGAATTGAATCTTTTCTTTTGTCAGTTTTGTTATCTTGTATTTCTTTTTCTCTTTTTATGTAATGCAAAAATTTTATAGACCTTTGAATTTCACAAATCTGTAATGACTAATTGTTATTGAAATCTTAATGAATTTCATAAAATTTAGTGTTTTAGTTTTTCACCCAAAGATAAAAAAAGAACTTGTTTTTGCTGCTGGTGATGATACTAAGATTCATGGGTGGAGCATTAAGACTGGTAAAGAAGAAATTACTCTTTCTGGACATTTCAGTAAAGTTACATCTTTATCTTTTTTAAAAGATGAAGATTATTTAGTTAGGTAATATATTAAAATTAAGCTTTAGTTCTGAATTAAAAACTGGAGTTAAAAATTTACAATATGAATAATGTATATTGTGGTTTTAGTTCAGGAAGAGATAGAGTACTTATCTTATGGAATATTTCTTCTGGTACAACAGTACGTGTTCTACCAGTTTATGAGGAAATAGAAGATACATTTGTTATACCTAAAAATGTATCATTACTTCTACCATTTTACAAAAAAAATGAAAATGCTATTCATATTGCTGTTGCAGGAGAAAAAGGTTCTATTATAATTCTCTTATCAATATAAAGAGTATTTACATAAAATAAATTAATATTAATCAATTTCTTAATTAAGGATAGGTCCTTAAATAACTATTTAAGAATTTGCATTCTTATTGAAATAACTAAGAATTTAGTATGTTCATTTTTAGAAATTTTCATGAGTTTTTCAGAATAATATATATTTATCAGCAATAACTTAATATTTTTCTATAACTTGAATTTTATTAGGGATTGTAAAAATTTGGGATATAAAAACTGGTAAAGAAGAATATGTACAAAAGAATTCTATTGTATCAGCTGCAAAGGAAGCAAGAACTCCTTCAATTACACATTTACTTTATAATAGCAGCAGTAATAGTTTTGCTATAGTTACAGTTGATCATAACATAATTATCCATTCATTAGAAACGTTCGAATACGTGAAACAGGTAGATCTGATTTTTGAAATAGTAATACAATTTATATTTTAATAAATATATTTAATGTAATCATAATTTTCAATTGTTACAGTTAGTAGGTTATAGTGATGAAATTTTAGATATTGTATTTCTTGGGGCTGATGATAGCTATATAGCAGTTGCTACTAATAGTTGTGATATAAAACTCTACAATATTTTAAATATGAATTGCGAATTATTATGTGGGCACACAGACATCGTTTTATCACTTGCTACTACACCTGCTAATGCCTATTTGCTTATATCTTCAGCAAAGGTATGAATACATTCTAAATAATGTAACTGTAAATTATATTATAATACTGTTGTTAATTATAGTATTATTCTTTTTTTAAATGTTTTTTAAAGATATTCTTATTAGTGACAAGAAAACTAATACATACAAAATAATTTTTTATTTAAATTTTATTCATATATTAAAAATTTTTATACTTTTCGATCAAGTAGTACCCTTGTGGATAATTTTTATTAATTTCAGAAGAAAAAAAGTTATGAATTATTTATTTTTATAGACTAATAAAAGGATATTATTTGTAAGACATACAAAAATTTTAAGAATTCATGAATATAGGATGACAAATGTATAATATGTTCATGAAATATTTAATGATGTTTCACAATTTATAGGATTATAGCATATGTGTATGGCTTATGGATAAACAAACGGCTAAAGTATCCTGCATTACATCTGCTACTAGACATACTGCTCCCATTGGTTCTGTTGCGGTTTCTCAGTCATCTAAATTCTTTGTTTCTGTCAGTCAAGATTCATGTCTTAAGTTATGGAGTTTACCAAATAATATTGAACTTAAAGGTAAATATTCTATTTGTATATAAAGAACATCATTTGAAGAGATGAAAGTGAATTTCAAAGTTGGAGATAAAAATATATTTCTGACAATACTTCAAAACTTTATTAATTTTAAGTATAGAAAAAGGTGTTAAACGTAAAGGTTGTACCTTTTGAAGAAAAAATTTATTTTTATATATCAATAATAAATCACATCGAATAATAAATCATTTATTAAAAATTTATAATCCTTTGCTTAATTTTTTAATAAATTAATTTCGACCATCTGGAACAATAGAATCATTTGAAACTTGCTATTAGAGTATATACAACTAGTGGGAATAATACAAAAGACACCTCTGGAATAATTTTTAAAGAATTATATCTTATTAAAGTTTTATTAAAATCAGTAGCTATCACTCAAGTGATGTTCATCTTTTAATAATACTTTATGTCTTCAATGTTTACAGATGTACTCTCATTAAATGTTATTCATACAACACTGGCTCATCAAAAAGATATTAATAGTGTAACTATTTCGCCGAATGATAAACTGATTGCTACTGGATCACAAGACAAAACAGCGAAGGTATAACGAGAAACATTTTTTAAAACATATATAGGGTGTTTCAAAATATGTGAACATAACTTCAAAGATGGATCAGTATGCTAAAACACAAAAAATTCATATAAACATATACCCGATGTAACTTTGTTTTCGGATTAAAACCATTTTTATATTATACTTATGGGTTTAATTGTTTTCAAAGAAATTATTTTAAAGTGTAACTCCTTCAGCTTGAATGCAGGCGTTCAAATTTTCGGCGTAACTTGTCGTAGATTTTCTTACTCGTACAAAGGTAATAGATATGGTTTAAATGCATCGGTAATCCTCTTGAATACGATGTTGTAGTTTTTCAACATTGCTACTGACAGTAAAATCATAAGAATTATTTGATAACAAAAGTAGCTGTAACTCGGATATAAGATCATAAGAAACATATAAACTTTTTTTTAATACTTTAGTATATCGAATCCACCCCTGAAATTATGTTTGAATACTCTGAAACCAGGTTGTTTCAGAATACAGGTTTATTTAATACTTTTTATGCTGTAACTTTCTTATATATCATAAAAATTCTTGAAATGGTGCATTCCAATCTTCGGTCTTTATCGGTACTTATAAACGTTTAACTATAATCATCCTGTAATTCTTTAATATTCGAATATTTTTATAACAAACAATGTAACATCATACTTTAAAATTATTTGTTTATAATTTATTTCGATATAAAAACGTAAAAAGAACCTGCATATGTAGAGTAAACCTTCTTACGATTAAAAAAGTTAAGATTGGCCTTTCTTATCGAGGCTAAATATCTGTAATAGCGTTAACTGGGTTGTGACATAATTATATGCGTGATTAACATGTTAGTGGTGTTAATTATTCTTATTTTTATATTTAAGTAATACTTATTGACAACATAGGTGCAAGCTTGGGTTCGTTTAGACGTTTTGATTTGAAGCAAATACCTGTAATGGTTGCGTTGTTAATAATGGTCGTATTAACGCATCTTTTATGCTAAGTGCTGCATTAATAATATTTACATTGAATATTTTAGTTATGGTCTGCTGATGATTTGCAATTGCTTGGTGTATTTCATGGGCACCGTAGAGGAGTGTGGTGTGTTCGATTTTCACCTATAGACCAAGTACTTCTAACAACATCGGCAGATTGTACAATAAAACTTTGGTCGCTTACAGAACTTCACTGTTTGAAAGTAATTTTAAAATTAATTAAATTATGATTTAACCATGTTTACTAAATTATGTTTTCAGTATTATTTATTAATAGTTGTGTTTATATTATAGACATTTGAAGGTCATGAATCATCTGTATTAAAAGCAGAATTTTTATCACGTGGAATGCAAATAATTTCAGCAGGTGGAGATGGTCTTTTAAAACTTTGGAGTATTAAAACATCAGAATGTGTATGTACTTTAGAACAGCATGAAAGTCGTGTGTGGACACTTGCAGGTAAATATTATTTTAGCATGCTTTTATAAAAATATATATATTACATTATATTTTAATTACAGTTAGTAAAAACGAGAACAATGTTATCAGTGGTGGAAGTGATTCATTGTTAGTTATCTGGAAAGATGTAACTGAAGAAAAGAAAACAAGAAAAGCAATAGAGTTAGAACAATGTGCACTAGAAGAACAACAATTAGCAAATTTACTTAAAGCAAATAAATTAACTTCTGCATTAAATTTAGCCTTGAAGTTGGAACGTCCTTTTCAAGTTTTAAAAATTGTAGAAAGTAAGTTTCATTTATAAACTATTAATATTATCATATGTTATTTAACAAGCTACTTAAGGAATATAAGTTCAGCAAATTAACGATAATATATTCGTCTTTCCCTTTCGTTACAATTCTTAATTCTTATATGTAGCAATCTTAAAGCAAGACAATTCTTGTCTGAAGCAAACAATTCATGAATTAAATCCTATTTATAAAGAAGAACTACTCAAATGTGCTATTACATGGAATGTCAACAGTAAAAATTGTCAAATTGCCCAGGTAAATTCTTAAATATGATTCAATGTGTCATTTTTTTTCTACTCTTTTACAATAATTATACGTAATAGGTGATCATACATGCATTAATGATGGAGATGGAACATTTGGAATTTAAAACAAAATTAACTTCTATGCTGGAATCTATGATACCTTACACTGAACGGCATTACTTAAGAATGACAAAACTATTACAAAATCTGCATTTATTTACTTATACCCTTAATTGTATGAAACCACATACCTATAAAAATCAACTGAACGTATAATTAACGAATTTTATAAATATCGTAAGTGTTTACATTTTTTTATAATAAACTTTATACAATAACTGAAGCCTTTAATTTCATTTAAAAAAATAAATAAGTAAATAAATATGAAATACTAATAGTATTGTTGCATTAATAATGACTTAAATATCAGAGCAGGTTTAAATATCTGCTGTTAATTATTAGAATGTATACAAATATATAAATGAATATACCTTCAGTTGTTTGATGTTTAAACAATACACAGATTTTGAATATTTTTTTTTATTTCTTATATTTCCAAACGATAACTTAAACCTTTAAAGTGATAGAAAACTTCTTAATCTTCTTGTATCATGATATATCAAAGTATTTCAACTTGTTTCACAATTTGAACACACTTTGTGGACATTGTATATAGTATCAACCTAGTCATATAAGCACGTGAGTGTTCACATTATAAAAGAATATTGTGAGTGGGAGGAATGGTTGGGTAATGTTTGGTTTCCTACAAATTTACTCAAGAGCATTCATGTATATTCAAGAATCAGTCTAAGTTTATTAGTGAAGCAGATAAGTCATCAAAAAACTTAAGATGGCCTTAAGAAGAACATTTTCTTTTATGTATTTCATTTATCTACTACAAATGTTACATTTAAATGCATCCACTATGTAAGTTATGTGTCCATTATAAATTCATTATTTTAATTTCTGTTAAATGTAATGGTAACTAATATTCTTTTGAGTTTTATCTAACTAAAAATACTGTGCACATTATAACATTGTTGTACACACTATCTTAACATGTATCTAATATAATTTTTACATACTTACGTATATATACTATATAGCACTCAACAAATAATAAAAATAAAATTTTTTTTTCTTTACATCATATTTTTATTGAAAAAATTCAATGATAATTAAAATTTTATAAAACGTATCTGTAGACATTACCTATTTCTGAACATAAGATGTTTCATATGTAAATATGTAAATTTTAAAACACATGTATAAATATCAATATTCAAAATTCTTTTAATTATTGCAATTATATTTTGAATATAATTTTATCAAGTTTCTAGAATAACAATAAATAAATATATTTATTTTCATTTATAAAGTTGTTTAATAATAAATTATAAATTTTTAATTTTTAATATCTTAATTTTACTAATTTTTATATTACCTAAAATGTAGTTTGTAAAATATTAACCTTATTTGAGAACAATAAAGGTTATTAGTCTATTTTATGGCCAAGAATATAATATTGGTGTAAATAGAAAAGTAATATCTATATTGTGATGAAAAAAAATTCTATTTTTGATCATGATACGCAATTTTATGAAGAAAAATATTGATAGCTTATATAAACAGCTGAATGTTTGATGCTGTAAATTATTGTGCTCATGCAGTTAGATAAGATTTTATGGTTGAAATCGCTACTAAGTCCTGATTAAAGTTCTGAAATTGTATTGTTTGAGTTTAAAAGTTAACATTTTTTTACTTTCTGTAATATACATAATTAATATTCTATAAAATATATGATTAGGGTACATGAAAGCCAAATAAGTAATAGAATAATTTTTCAAATTTGTAAGATTTTCATTTATATTCACAAAATATTTGTGAACTAGCTTATATATTTTGTACAGTATAAGATAGATCTCGTGTGTACTTTAAATGTAAATGATTATGTTTAAGGAAAAGAACTATTTTTTATAACGTATTAAAGATGAAGCTTAATGTTGTATTTATGTACATTTTTTATAAAAGTATTATTTATTTATAGTACGTTTTTCTTTACTATGTCTTCTACAATGATTTGAACTCCTAGTAGTAAAAAATTCTTTTTATAATGTAGAGTCATATGCATGGCATTACATCACCAGCATTAGTACAAAGCAATAATGAACTATTCATAGTTAGAAGCATTTAGAATTTTAATTCAAGGACCTCCTTCAAAGCAACTTTACTATTTTGTATGCTAAGCTTCTAACAAAATATTATCAACTAAACACTTGTAATTATATATGTTGATTTTTTCTTACTGTTACCATGCATTTTCTTAAAAATATTCTTATAAGATTATTAATAGTTATTATCATTCAATGTTTAAGTAGTATTATTAAAGGTGTAGAAGCATAATTTGTGGTATGCATACAATTATCTAAATTGTTTACAGATTAGAAAGTTGCCCTATGCTAAGTACTGATAGCCCTATGACACAAACTGAACTCTTACAAGAGTTAACAAATGATTGTCGTTATGATAAACTGACCAGACCACCAGGAGAAATTAATTCTACAGATCCAACTAATGTGTACACCAGTGCTTATATTTATACAATTAAATCAAATATGGCAAAAACACTGGTAGCTTGTATTATAATTATATTTTATGACTGATATGAATTTATTTTTTATAAATTTGCTTAAATAGTTATCATGTTATAACGTTTATAAATATATGTAAGAATATTTTTGCAGCAATTTGATGTACACATGATGTTGCAATTTAGATATTTGGATGAAAGATTGAAATTTTCAAATGTTGCTCCTTACTTAAGTCAAATATATGGTGGACAATTTGCATATGATTTAATCTGGACACCTATTGTATATGTTTCTAATGAACCTAGTTCAGCTATAATGGGAAATAGTGTTAAAGACGTACTTGTTTCTATAGATCCATCAGGCATGGTTATACTAAATACTAGGTTTGTAAACAAAATATGTTTACTTTAGTAGTAGTAGTAGTAGTAGTAGTAGTAGTAGTAGTAGTAGTAGTAGTAGTAGTAGTAATAGTAATAAATAAAAAATAATATGTTATAGGTTGCAAGTTACTCTTAACTGTGGGCTTCGCTTGGAGAAGTTTCCATTTGATGTACAAGAATGTCCACTTGTTTTTGAAAGCTGTAGGATGTCATTGTTATTGTACTACTACAATGTCAGCTATTTTATTCTACTATGCTCCTTGGAATGAATGGAATTTTTACCTGCAGGGACACACAATGTGCTTGACATGGTATTATATTGGGACCAACAACCAATCATACTTGCAGATGAATTACATTTAACTGAGTACAAGCTTATTGATAAGTGGGTTAATACATCAGAAGTATTTTATACCACATCACAACAACATTATGGTCATTTTGGTATGTACTTGGTTACATATAGCAAACAATTTTTTTAAACTGTTTTAATTAATATTCTTTTATCCCTACAGCTGGTAATTTCAGTTCAATTAGCATAACATTTAAATTAGCACGTGAAATGGGATTTTTTATGATGGACTACTATATACCTTCTATATTAATAGTAGTTATTTCTTGGGTATCATTTTGGTTGCATATGGATGCAAGTCCACCACGAATAGTATTAGGTGACGTATAAGAAGTATTTAATGTATATACTGTAAGAACTAAAAATTAATTAAAGTTTATATCTTAGGAACAAATACTATTTTGACATTTATGACTCTTGCATCCAAAGTAGAAAACTCTCTACCTAAGGTTTCCTATATAAAAGCTAGTGAAATATGGTTTTTAGGTTGTACCATATTTTTATTTGCAGCAATGGTTGAATTTGCTTTTGTTAATACAATTTATCGGCGAAAGTATGTATATGTTAATTAGGATATATCACCTTTTATTCTATGTTTATCACTGTGTAATATTGTCAATTTCATAAATGTGTGTAGGAAAAATGTCCCCTTGAAAAAGGTAAACAGCAAGTACATACTAAAATCAACGTTAACACCAAAGCTGGCAAGAAAGCAATTTCAAAAAAACACTACAGGATTAGAACGATCACGATCATGGTCATCACTAGATAATGCAAATGCCAATGAGCAGGATTATACGAGTCAAAATTATCTCACTGTACATGTAAGTATAGAGTTAACATGTTTGTGATTCATAATCAAAAGAAACTGTAACTATTTTTCACATCAAAATACTTTTATTACAGAGTTTTCCAAGCACTCTCAACATTCCTTCTGTTAAAATTGATGATGATAAAGATCAAGAATGTTCAGTAGGGAGCATTATGACCATTAATAGTACACCATCACCAAAACCATTTCCGCGAAGAGCAACTCTTGCACAGTTACATAATTTTACGACAATGACTCCACAGGAAATTGCTCAATGGATTGATAGACGTAGCAGAATTGTGTTTCCCATAGCTTTTATTATATTTAATATCCTTTATTGGTCTTTTATTTGGATATAAAAATTTTATATCTGAATCCACGAAGACTGTTTGTCCACAGAGTGACGTGTACATTACGCTGATGCGTAGCTCTATGAGCAAACGGTCTAAGCGAATCAAAAATATAAAGTAATATATTTTTTTAAAGAACTGAAATTTTTAGAAAGTTTAAACAAAGTCATACAAATGGTATTTATATAACTAGTTACATAGATTTGAATGATAAATTCTAATAACATTTAGATTATTAGTAATTGTTTATTTATTTTAAATAAATTATTTCTAATATAAAAAATAGATTATACATAAACATAAAATGTTAGTATAAACGAAAGAAAAATATTCTTTATTGTTCTCCAATCTAAATCTTAAGTTTCGATTTACATAAATACATACATACATGAATGCATATGCTAATTTGTTTTAATTATTATTCAATATTTTTTACTGATAGGATATGAATAATTACACAATGAAGTAGGATGAAGAACATAGATGCATATGATAAAATATTAAATGATGTAATTCATTTGTATCATTATATCTGTTTAGCTAAATTAGCAATTTCTTATTTGTTTAAAAACAGAATACATATAACAAGTTGAAATATATTATAAACACATGTTTAACACCTATATATAGAAAACAGACGGTTTTCAATGTGTATGTGATGCTATTACTCAAGTTCACCTCAGGTCACTCGTTACACAGACGGTTAATGACAACAGAAAGTCCTTTTGCAAATATTTCGAAAAGTAAGAACGTGTAGCGATTATATGTAAAGGAAAAAGTTGTTCCAAGTGTTGGTTTCTACAATATTATTTGAAGATCATCGAAATCAATGAATCTAAATCCGTCCGATTTCTAAATAATTAGCAAATATTTTTACATTGAAACGAATTGAAATGAAGCAACATAACTATTAGCCAAAGTAAGATTTAGATGTGGTGTAGTTATACATAGTATTACATCGGGATATACACACATATTCTCATTGTCCCTTTTGAGGTTTGGTAAAATTTAATTCTTGTTCAAGTTTTATAAACAGCATTGTTCAATAAAAAATTTGTATAATTTTCAGTGTAAATATGTGTATATATGTATGTGTTTTATTTTGTATAAACATAGCTTTTAATGTAAAAAATGATCCAAAAAACATTAACCTATATAACATGTATGGTAATACACGTAGTAATGTTCATTAAAACCAGAATATGTAAGTACCTCGTCATAAAAATATAATTGAAGTCATAGGTAAAGTAATTTTACAAATGTTTATTATAATTTATATAAGAATATAAATTATTAATGGAAAATCATACATTTCTTGTATTATGATGTGCTAAATATTGTCTATAAACATCATAAGGTTAAGTTGAGATAGATTTGGAATAACTGTATTATTTTTTTAGTTTATATACTATGCAGTTAAATATATTAAAATGAATAAACACGTTTATGCTTTTAATAATTAAATATATTTTATAAAAATGTATACATTGCTTTTATGTTCGAATAATTTAAAATGATTTACAACAAGCTTCTGCAAATATACATGTATATATGTATGCTTTATAAATTAAAACACTTATTTTTTTCTTTTTCAAATTTCTTTGTTAACAATTTGCATAATCAAAATATATTGCTGCAAATATAAATGTATAATAAAATATATACATACAAAATTTTGTATATGATTAGTACATAACTATCACAATTTTATGGAATGTACTAAATACTATTTAGGAAACTATTTTGTACTCAACTTGAAATAAGACAACAATTATTTTAATATATAGCTATATAGTTATTAAAAAAATAATGCAAGAACAATAGCCCTGATTATGTAACTATTGTATAATTGTGAACATGTAGATATATGTATGTATAGTAATATATGAATTCACAAACATAATCATAGTAGTATCGTAACATAATTAGGGACTATTGTACTATGTAACATTTGTACAAATGTAGTTAACACAATTTTGGAAAATACGTAGGTAACAGTGCAAACTAATGAGAAATACTTCATAAAATTTGGACATAAATTTAACAACAAATTTAACATGCAAACATAACATTTGTCCTATCTAAACTCCTTTTCAACATATATTGTTCTGATAACAAAATTTATTAATACAATTAATAGATTATCACAAAAATTGTTATGCAAACATAATATACAATTATATATATGTTATTAATTTGATGAAGATTAATAAAGTAAAATAATCATAATTGTATAAGATAAGGTAGGACAAATGTTTGTATACTACCTTTTCAATTATTAATTTCTTGTTCCATGAAACATTATTTCAGATAAATAATATATGCTTCTGCACTCAAAGGTTAGCTAAACTTTATGATACTGAAACTACAGAAGGATAGAATCCAAAATTAGATTTTAGTTGTTCTAAAAGGACAAAAGTAAGAATTGTTTGTGGAGCTAGTCTGATAAAGGCAGGTACGTAGCCCTAAAATAAAATAATTAATATATTTTTAAGATTATGTAACAGGAAAGATCATTACTTGAATAAGCATGTTTAAATGTGATGTATATATAACAGACAAAAGAAACAAAGTAAATGTAAAGGAAGAAAATTAAATATTGAATCCTATAAATTACATATATTTATTTTATTAGAAATGAAATAACCAAATCTTTACTGCACTAGTGAGGATAAAAACTCATATAAACGTTTCTAATGTTTCTGATATTTGAAACGTAGTTACAGTAATATTTTAAATAATAATAATAAAACAATTATAGTTAGATTAACTATAAAACATTAATGACTGATTTTTATTAAATATTACCATTAATTTTGATTTTCAGTTATGTATAAAGTCATAATTTGAAGATAAGAAAAAACTAGGTTTAACATAAGTTCAATAGTTGGTTACTGATAACACTACATTTAAAATTTTTCTTTTATTTACTAATTCTAGATTTTGAGGTTCGATTTATCTCAAATGTGTGTTACCTAGATTATGATCTTCCCCTTTTCAAGAATGTTATTATGAATTGGTAATAACTGAAAAAAGAAGTAATGTTCAAAATAAAGGAAACTTACTTTAAAAAATGCTAGTGGTCCAAGTTTAGCAGTATACAAAACTAGATCCATTAGATTCTAAAAAAGATACACAAACAAATATAATTTAATATATCAATGTATTATTAAAGCTTTATCACCATAATTACCTTAAATTCTCCAGGTTTAGCATTCATTGCTCGTGTTTTTAGAACATCTAATGGTTGTGTAAGAGTTGTAGCTACAGCACCCTTATATTAAAGTAAATATAAAAATAAAACAATTAAGAAGACATAAAGTAACTTACTAAGTACTATTGATCTATATAAATAGACACTGAATTTACTATTTAAAACTATTTTTGTTCTTTGCAGTATTCAATTCTAACATTCCTAGTGCTTACTAATAACTTCAATACTCTAACAATACAATATAGTGTATGTAAATTAATATGTAAATCAACATAAACTATTTTGGGTTCAATCAAAATTGCTTAAAATACCATATTTCTATTTCCAACATGTAAAAATTATGTACAGAAATACTTTCAAATAATTTCTTATGTATATTATTATTATTATATACTTACTGCAAATATACTTGATACTGTGTGAGTTACAAAATTATCTTTAAAATAACCACTTTGTAATAATGTAAGTTTAACTTGATCATAAAAGCTCAGCTGTCCAATAGTCATTAACACAGCTCTTAATGTTGCTGTGGAGCACCCACTAAATAATTGGTGCATTCCTTCCTGTTGAATTATACATACTATTCCGTGTAGAGCATGCTTATAACTATAATAATATTTTGCAATAAACCAAAAAGATCAAAATAAACTACTGCAAAAACTTAAAACCTTACTTTCGTCTTAATTGTGGTGGAAGTTTTATATCATTTTGCATGCGTACATTAATTACATCCCCCGGTGTTCCTAGAACCCCACCTGCTGCCCCCGAGAATCCAGCCAATATTATTTTTTGATAAAATAATAACGGATGTTCAGGTGTTTCAAACGTTTGTTTACCTACCTATACACACACACACACACACACACAGATATATATACATACACATATAGAAATAAAATAATATATATATATTTAGAAATAAAATATATGTTAATGTATATGAAAAAGTAACAATAAATAGAATAACAAAATAACACACAAGTAAATGTTGTATTATTATATAATACAAATAGATTTACTTCATATGCTCCAAATCTTGCTGTAGAATATGTGAGTTGGCGAAGTAAAGAAGCACTTAATCCATTGTACAAAGCTAAAATTCCTTGACCTCGTATTATAGAAGTTGTTAATTGTACTACAGATATTTTTCCTTCTTGTTGAGTTTGTAAATGAACCTATAAGTTTAGTTTTATAGCACTCTGGTATTTGTTTAGTATAATATATAAAACAAAATATGATCACAGTGTAATTATTAATTACTTATTATAAAAAAATAATGAAAACTATGTTATGCTAATTTAAAGATTTAATAATAAAAATACCTTTAGCAAATCTAAAGGGTGGGTAACACAAGCTGCACCTGCAGAGGAAAGCCCACCAAAATACCATCGTGGCAATTTTTGTGTCTCTACCATATTTTTCATGTTTTATATCTTCATAGAACAAATAAAACATATTCCAATAAATAAAAGGCAATGAAATTTGTTGTATTTTTATATTATATTGCTACACATACATGTATTTATAAAAAAATAAAAGTAATTATTTTCATGAGATTTATTAAATAAATAAAGCTACAATAAAAGTAAACAGTGACTATTAAAGAATAAACCATCTAAAAGTATTACTGGTACAGATTTGTGTAGAAAGGATAAAATTATTATTTTGAAAATTTCATGAAATTTATGTATTTATTTTAAATACAGAGAGAATTAATAATATAAATGAATATAATATAAAAAATATTCATAACTATTTATATTATACAATTAATTTATTTATTAAAAAATTTTTATGAACTTTATAAGGAATAAAAACAGAATATTTATAAATGTTATTATCAAGAATAATAGCATGAACAGTTGTACTACATATGAAATATGTACATGTAGGTATTAAGTTATTTAACCATGACTCAATACTAATTAATTCTGTTAATGATTTGCAGAATGTACGATCGCGCATTATTCATATGTAGATATCGATAAATTATTAATAAAAATGAAAAATTTATTAATTATATAGTGAATTGTTAACAAATAAAGATTACTTTTTATGAATTCAGAAATAAAAATAAGCACAATTATGAAATACCGAAATGAAGTTATACGCTTATTATTAAATTAGAGTGATAAAATAGATAAGATAAATATATATATGTATGTGTGTATGTGTGTGTGTGTGTGTGTGTGTGTTTATATATTTATGCATATGTGTATAAAAAGTATCTTAATGAAATATAATAGAAGAAGATAACTTACTGCAAGATTGTGTTATTAATATAATGTTTAACTCATTCTTGTATCATAACTGCTTCCGAAATATCTAAGCTCTAACTGATGTCGAAAATTAGTTAACAGAAGTCTGGAAAGTTAATGAATGCGTATGCATCAGCTGATAGCCACGTGTTATCCTCCACCTCCTTTAAAACCTGACACTATTCCTTATCAACATCCTTGTTTTTAAAAGCAATTTATTTTATTAAACTAAATATTATAAATTATACGCGGAATGTAGATATTTGGAGATTAAGAAAGAAAAAAATTTTCTTAAAATTTAAATTTGTATAATTATACTCTATAATTAAAGTTTAATAACTTACATACTTATATTTCTATTTGACATAAAATAGTTGTTTTTAATTTTAAAAATGTTTATAAAAATTGAATTTCTATGTATTTGATTTTACAATTTTTTGAGGAAAACAAAAATAATATAGCATACAATACATACCAAATCTAAATGCTTTAATCGTTTAGTTCCCATTTAATATTGGAATATTTTGGCAAAAGTAAAATTTTTATGTAAACTTATTTTTTCATAATTCACAATTTCTGCAAATTGATAAATAAATTATTCCAACATTTCATGTTTTTTTTGTAACGAAGTTTTTAGTAACGATGTCGATATATAATGTATGACATGTATATTAAATATATATATGTATATATGTTATAAAATCTTCAAGGTTATCAGGATAAAAAGAGAAATATTAAGATCTATTTTTTGCTTTATTTATTCGTTTTTCATCGACATAAATATATTTTGCATTTATCACACATTTCAAATTATAGTTACAGAAATATTTATTCAACATTTTTTTGAAATGTCGCGCCATTAATTTTGGTGTCATGCTAACTCTTTTGTTTTGTACAGTTGTATATAAGATGTTACAAATGTATCTAGTTTGAGAAACAATTTCGAGAGAAGTTTTGGAAAACTGACTATAAGACACGAAAAGGTACATATACTAAAAGAAATCTGTGTATTTAAGACTTATTTCGATGATTGTTTAAAATTTCCTAACCTATCGTTTTCTCAAATCATTGTTTGGTAATGTTTGCAGAGAGAAGTATTCTCGTAATTATGTACACGCAAGATAGATAAACACCAAGTATCAAATTGAAGATAAATATGAATTTTCATTTTTATTTTGTGAAAAAAATCAATCAACCACTAATGTTTATGATGATAGCACCTATGTTTATTTTATAGAATTAATTTGTAAATTCCTTAAGACTAGAAGATTTTATCATTTCTAATGTGTACTATGTCTAACATAATGGATTCTGTATCCAATATACTTGGCATAGATAAAGTAAATATGGATGGAAAGTTAATTTTAATAGAAGAACAACACAATAGCAATGCAGATTTTTTATTAAGCTCTGTTATATTCAATGCGTTGAAGAAGAATTATGGAATATGTTTTGTACTTTTTCATAATGCATTTAATCATTATCATAATATGGGAATGAAATTTGGGTATAATCTTACATTATTAAAGGAAAAAGGTAAGATTACAATTGTAGAACCAATGAAAATTGTTGCATCTAATGTGGAATGTATGTATGAACAAACAACAAATGATGTAATTCATGATATATATGTAATTATTAAAAATGAATCTGATAAAATGATAAAAAACAGTGAACCTGTGATTATTGTAATTGATGATATAAGTCACTTTTATAATTTTAAATGCGACTTGAGAGAATCTATGTATTATGTAAGATGTCTAAGATCACTTATTGAACATTATGATATGTTACAACTTTGTATTGTAATACATACCTATAAACATGAATTAAAAAATTGTATACCTAATATATTTGCGTATGGTTTAAAACATATGGCTCAACTATATACCAGAATTGAGCCTCTTGAAACAGGACATTCTAGTGATGTATCTGGAAGCATAATAATTAATTGGAGAATAGATTCTATCCGAACAAAATATAACTGGCCTGAAATAGTAAGATATATGTTTAAGTTATCAGATCGTCAAATACATATTTATGCACCTGGTACATTAGTTTCGTTAACATAAAATGATGTTTTTGAAACTCAATTATAGTTTAAAATTATATTATATGTATAGTAAATTAAAGATAAAATGTTTTATCAATTTTTGTCATAAATAATTGATTTGTTTTTGAATAGTTTTAAAATATCTTTTCATCTTGAAATATTTGTATTAAATGATTAAAATAGGATATATAAATCATTTGTTAAAATGTAAATTAAGAAAATTATTTGTTAAAATAAGATGAAAATCAAAAATAGAGTTACATTTTAGATTTTATATTTTAATTATAAACATTTTATATTAGTTGAAGCACTATTGGATTGTAATCCGATAACACTTGGTAACACAGAGATAGAAGGTTCTTCAGATGACATTTTCATTATATGGAAAAAAATTGCGAAATTATTATTTAAACAAAGTAAATCCTTAATACAATATTATGCCATAATCATCATAAATACCATTGTAACTATAAATTATATTGAACGAATTCATATTTTTGAAAATATGAAAGCAACTACAAAATATATATTGTATGAAATTATACTTGAAGTGTTGTTTAGAAGTTCATAACATTTTTCAGTAAATTTTCAACAGTGTAGTTTAAAAACCAGGTAAGTAGATAATTTCCGGCATTCTTCAAATTTTACATCAATTAATTATCAGTAATTAATTGAATGCAAAGAAATTTGTATTCAAAAGTGTATGCGAAAATAATTTGGGATGTTAACTTTATGCTGCGACTGAGAAAATGCATAAATTAATCGCAAAAAGTAAGTGATTGGCTAAGTTTCTCTGACTGCTGTCAAAAATGTCTCTATCCTTTTTGCACAGTATTGCGGTCCTTGTCACACAGTATGACGACCTCCTTGATCGTTCTGCGTGCCTGCTAGCGAGTGGTAGTTTCTAGTTGCCAAACAACAGATGGCACTGACTTTCATCGCATAACGCCACGGACAAGGACCGCAACACTGTGTAAGAAGGACAGAAATATTTTTGCTAGGAATCAGAGAAAATTAATAGTTAATCACGGTTTAATCGATGGCATTTTGTACGCGTTGATGAATTTGTTATGTACTAGGGGAATTGTATATGCTTCTACAGGAAGAACTACATAAATATAAGCACATAAATCTGTGAAGATATTAAAAATATGATGAGATTGATAAGAATATAAATGGATGTACCTAAAGAATATTAAATAATTTGGAGTACGCAAAAAGGACTGCAATAAATATGATACAGATAAGTAGTTAAGGGAGTAGCATTTGAGTCTGAATCGTGTGGATTTTAAATCAATTACATTGAAGCTCATAATTAAAAAGTAGATTTTAATGACATTCTTCGAAATGTGCATCGTATAGCTTAGGTTGGCAGCTTTTAGGACACGGCGGTTTTGAAGAAAATTTCTTTCGTACACAATAGAAGAATTGTGCGATCTCTTAACTACATAATTTCGCAATTGGTCACTGTAAACTAAGCAAATATTTTCGGCTTTAGAGTGTATAAAAGATTATTTACATAAAAGTATGAGTTAGAAAAACTGAATGCGTCGGCATTATCAAACATAGAAAACGATGTTTCAAATTATATTGATTTTGATTATTTAATCAATAAATTTGCCAAACTGAAGTGTAGGCGGATAAAGTTTTAAATAGATATTAAGAAACGTTTATAAAAGGTAATAAATTTGAATAAAAATTATTATCGAGTCTAATATTTTAAAAGTTTACCACCCTCTTCTCTCTACCCTTTTCTTTCATTGAGGTGGGGGCAACAAAAATATGACTCAAGAGCGGTAGGAACTCAAATCAGTAAACAAACACAATTTATTGTTTAAATTTAATGCATATAATCTTCTTTTTAAATGTATTGTAATTTGCAATGAGAAATAGATATATTACAATAGTTTAGTATGAATTACTAAGTATAATCCTCAAAATTTGCTTGCATTTGAAGATCATATGTGTATGTGTTTTGCATGCAGCGGTACTAGAAAGGTATTCTTCAGAAGTGGCTGACAGAGTGTCGTTGAACAATATGTTTACATAACTGTATAACAGATATCAATAATATAACAAATATAGTAAATAAAGTTATATATAAATAAAATATTTTAAATATATTTTCATCGAAGTTCCACTGAATATCGTTACGAATTATTCAGGTAACCAAATACGCATATTGTTTTAACAATTTTCGTTTGTATAAAGCGTCAAAAGAATAAATACAAATATATATATTTTTAATATACCATAACTAATACGTTTTATACACTAGATACTTGGATTTTAAATGATAAAACTTGCACATATGAAAAATGCGAAAAAAAACGAGTGAGTAGGACATCAGATGGTTGTCAACTCCAAACACATCGAAGCAAAGAATTGGGAGATGCTGTCGGACTCGGACATCCGGAATTATTATATTGTAATTGGTCCTATGATGAACAAAGAACATGGCGAAGCGAGTAGTGAACTTGTCTGGTCGATCATTATATAGCATGTATGTGCGTTGTTAATAAGAACATTTCTTAAAGATACGTTGCCTACTTCATGATTACTATTAGCTTCTTTTTTTTTAAATCATTTTCACGATCTCATCATTTGTTCTTTCTTTTTTCGAACGAATTAATGCTTTCGAAATGCACATTTTTTTCGGAGCATCCTATTATACATATTAGACTAATCATTTTATATAAATGCCATTACATGAGTTCTGTATGCAACTGGGTAGTTTTCATTGAATCAATATTTTAGAAAAGTTGTTTTAGAAATACAAAATTCGAGGTAGTATTTTCTAATAATTTATACTGTAAAAGTTAAAATATTAATGTAAGTTAAAACCACTTTCGCTTATTGTGACGCTTTAGTGTTAATTCAATTTCATCTACGTCCTTATCAATATCTTTCTTAAATGTCTTTTTTAGTTTCTTTTCTCTCGTTTTCTCTTTCAGTTTATTTTGCTTTTGTTTCTTCGTTTCAGCTGTATCCACCGTATTGCTTGACGATTCATTCTTATTCTTGGCTATCAAATAATTATCAATGTAGTAGACCTTTGTATTGAAACAAATTAACAGCAAGTATTAAATTTACCTGCAAATAGATCCATGTGCCTGTGTATACTTCGGTCTTCCTCTATTTCTCTGCGGCGATCCATTTCTAAGCAATCCACAATTTCGTTTCGCTTTTCAACGATCTCTACTAGTCTATCAATAAAAATATGATATTAAAAACTTTTACTATATGTACTGTCTTTCTATTACTTATAACTGATGGTTCATATCAACAATTATAGTAAATATTTACGAAAATTGTATACGATCAAGATGCTCTTAGATAGATAGAACGCACGAATTGTGAGAAAATGAAGAAGATAAACAAGTTGCCTTGGTCAACTATTTTATCTATTTTATATTTTAATTACAAATTAACTGTATATATTAATAAGTAAGTATAAGAAAGTTATACCTTTGTATCAACGCTTCTTCTCTTTGTTTGTCAAAATCCGTTTTGGTTGAATCATGCTGCGACATTAAACATCGAATTTGATATTCTATTTCGGCATGCTCTTCTTCTAATCTTTGCTGCCTTCGAAGTAACATTAATTCAGCTTGCCGCCTAAATAGTTCATTCTTTTCATTTACCAAAGCAAATAATTCTAAAACTAATTCCTCCACATCTGTCCCAAGGCAAATATCTGTAATTTTTACAATTACAATAATAATTACACGTATATAGTTTGTATATATTGTTTTTCATTATCGTAAGTTATGCACATATAACATATCATCTTTAAGTGTGACACTATAAAATAGATATTTCTACTGTTCAACAGTAGTAAATATAATTAATTACCATTAGTTCTGAATCTGGATTCACATTTATTTCTTATTAATTGTTCTAATCGTACCCCTTGCTTTTCCAAACCCTGTTGTTGCAATTCTATTTCATCCAGTTCTAATTTAACATCCTTAAGAGACATTACCTTTATCTAAAACATGTTAATTAACATAGTGTATAGCAAATAATTAGCATAAACGATTAATAATATAGTATATTATTAATATAATAATAATAACGATAATAATAATAAAGTATCTACAACTATGAGGCTTTCATGTATTTTCTGTTATGGTTTTTCTTGTCAATATAATTTCTACGATGTTAAATTAACAGAAATTATTGTTGTTGTGAATTACAATAATGAAGAATAAATAAAAGCTTACTTTTCTTTTATGTGGTATTGGACAAGGTGGAACAGGTCCTTTCTTTCTTTTCCATTTTCCGTCGACACTTTTATCTACGTATGTTTTACGATGAAAATTTTCTTCGCATGGTACATGGGTGAAACTTTTTCTGTTTCTATTTGCTTCATCTTTATTAGTTTTTTGATCTTCCCATGAGTTAATTTTTTTATCCGAACTATGTGTTTCACATTTAGATGACTGTTTTAAATTCGATGTTGTTGGAATTAGTGCTGGTGGTGGCGGCGGAGCTGGTTTCGTTTTACGTGTTTTAGGTACTGATGGATTAGGCGATGATGAATCCTAATAACAAAGATATTGAATATCCTTTGGCGTAATTAATTAATAGTTTATGTAACTATACATTCGCTTTTAAGTAAAAGCAAGTAAATTAAGAACATAGATGTATTATAATATAGGATATGTTGCGGTATCCTAGGAAGGTGCAACATTCACAAAGGGAATAAATAAATAAAGTAAAAGTTAATAAATTTCTATATAAATATTAGATGATTGGAAACTTTTTGATGAATTACATGAAATCCAGTAGAATCACACTGTGATTTAGGTATTAAAGATGTATGTCGTTGATCGGGAAGATCCTTTTTGTTAGGTGGTAATGGTGCCGGTTTCTTTTTCTTGTAAGTTCCTCCAACACTTATCCTTGAATCTGGGCTCCTTAACGAATCGTTCGATACATGTAATTGATCATGATTTTGGTCCAATTTTGATTCATCTGAACTTATTCGTTGAATGCACCTAAAAGGAAGGAAAATAATTTTATAATTATACACTAAGAGAAATACGCACGATCAACTATTTTGTTCTTTGCTCTTATGATTCGTATAGAAAGTAAGCTGCTATTGAGAAAAAAGAAAAAAAGAAAAAAATGTTACTTTTTGTCATCGTTACAGATTAATTAAAGAGTAATGATTTGTTTTAGTTTGATTGTTGTACGTACATACGAGTGCGTGGTTTAGGAACAGGCATAATCTCAGATGCTTTCTCTTTAGATTCTAAATCACTATCATGGTCATCTTCGTCGCTCCAAAAGGGATTCAAATTAATTTTTGGTGCAGTTAAACGTCGTTTTATTGGTTTTTCTGCAACAAATTCTTCGTTAGCCTTAATATTATTCAGCTTATTTCTTGTAGCTGGTTTTGGTAGACTAGTTTCATTCTTTTCTGCTAGTTCTTCTTCGTTTTCAAAAGGATTTGTTAAATCTATAGTGGTTCTCAAAGAGTTCGTAATTATTACAGATTTGTCAGCAACTTCTTCTTCGTCGTTTTTAAAGGGATTTAAGTCCTCGGGATACTCTTCGTTTAAATCAGTGGTTATATTTGGTGTATTAATACCGTTTACGAAAGTTGTACACGCTTGATATTCACCACTTTCTTCACCCGAAACGATCACCATTGAATTTTTAGAACTGACTTTACATGTATCTGATAATGACACTGCACAAGGAGCTGTGTGTATTAAGAAGCTGTCCGCAGCAGAGTTTCCGAAGTTACTTTTTAAAGCGGTTTCCTGATCGATAACTGTTGTTTCCGTTCTACCTGAATTCGTTATCGAATTTTCAGTATTTTCTGTTATGTCATTTCGCATCTTCAATTTTAATATTTCAGCATTTTGATTGCCATTCTTATTTTTTTCTACATAATCTTCTTTGTTTTCAAATATCTTGCGCCTTTCTTGCACTAAAGAAGAGCTACTATCGGCGCGCGTATGTCCGTCGATCTGATTTAATAGTGTTTTAGTGCTGTTATGAAACACTGGTTCATTCTTAATTAGTTTATCATGGAATGAATCTGCTTTCAATTCTTCTCTTCGCATATTTAATTGATCATGAGCGTAGTCCTTTGTACTTACTAAATTTTTGGTGATTTCTTCTTCGATTGCACTTTTCCTTTTGCGAGACTTCGATTCTAAGAAAGTGGCCAGCAAATCATGTTCTGTTTCCTTTTCCTTTTGTTTCTCGCATTCATGATCAACTAGGAACATCGAATTTGTGCTCTCTATCTTTAAATTTATACGATCTTCCTCGAAACCGTTTGGATCCTCATTTACCACTGAGTTATCGACAGCAAATATTTGTTCGTCCTGCTCCGCAAGTAATTGATTTGATATAAAATTAAGTTGTAGTCGAGAAGTTTGTGCAGTTAAAGTAGAAGTAAAAGAAGCTTTATGATCCAAATGTTGAATAGGATCAGAATGAATAGATATTCCTTTATTCATGTTTTCTTCGTCTCTAATAAATGGCTTATCCGTTTTAATTGTAGGAGTAAATGTTGCGGACTCGTTCCAGTTTTGTATCGTAGGTGATGAGATTTCTTCATCCGGGCATGTTTCGCAGCAATATTGTCCTTCTTCGGTTTCATAGTAATTACCAAGAGTTAACTGATTATTGCACCGAGCACAACGAAAACAAGTGCGATGATAAGCGACGTGAGCGAGCACTAACTTTTCCGCTAGGAAAATCGGAAGTTTGCATACAGCGCAGGAATCTTTTCGCATACCCGGATAGGACGCTTCCTGCAGAATTTCAAACAATTTTAGTTCCTTTCTCGCTGTATTCTTATATTTTGTTAACTAGTATTAACTTTATTATCGGATATGTACTAAAAGTATGTATGTACGTATCAATATTATTTGCATTAATAGTGGTGCATCAAGTTCGAATACATAACAAGTTTCACATTAATTTCTATATCATTGTTTTAAAGGATTCAATTGATTTACAAACACCATTGGCAATATCATCGTCATCATCATAATCATTATTATTTTATATTTTCATAATATGTAAATATTATATAGGCAAGCTGAATTTGCACAATAAAAAATGCTGACAAACTCGTTTCAGCATTTCACGAGTTAAAGTGTCACGCTGTTGAAAGTGCTGACGGATCGCTTTAACAGTTTTGAGAGTAAACGTAAAGCAGTTGGCTAATAAAGGAAAGTTTATGCGATCGAAACCTACTCGCGGCACTAAATTATATTGTCGATGGATGATAGTTATTATTAATATATACATTGGAAATATTGAAATAATAAATGTACGGTCAACACGTATCTTTTTCCCTTTTTAAATAAAAGCAAGTATGCGTTTCGATATTATTCTTTATATACGTATGCATTTCGTCCCCCAGTGAAACAAAGTTCATTCTTGTTCTTGAAATAAAGCTAATTAGATATAGTCGATTGCTTGGTTTCTTCAGTGTGAGCTGAAAATGTTTATGTTTATGTTTTCTCATAATATTTTCAACAACAAGAAATTTTCGAGGTCCAGATTCAGATGTGCAGTTAATTTTGTAAGAATCCGTTTGGTTAATAGCATCTATTGAGAAATATCTATAGCGATGCAGAGTGAAGACGTTTTGTATCTCAAGAGAACCAGAATTCGACAGTTAAAGCATTGGACAGGTAACGAGGCAAGAAGTGGCCAAAGTTATTATTCGCATAATATTGATTTACCAAATGATGATCATAATGAGAAACGAATAAGCGAAGGAGAGAGAGAGAGAGGGGGGGGGAGAGAGAGAGAGAGAATCATTTTCCTGAAGAAGAGGTTCTCTCCGAGAATGCGTACACGTAGACTGTTCTAATGAACTTTCGTTTAATAAACTACTTCCTTAAAAATCGTATCCTTTTAAATACATAAGTAAACAGCAGCCAGAATAGGTGAATATAAATTGGAAGGTGGAAAGGGTAAATTAAAGTTGGTAGTGGTTTACATAGAATACATTCAAATGCGTTGTATTACTTGAAAGGCAACACAGGTAAAGGAATTCATAAAGAAAAAAAGAAGAAAAATTATAATTAATGCACACCAGATCGGTCGTAAGTGGATATTATTATGTCAAGGAAAAAGCCTACTCGAACTTATATCAAAGATGTAACTCAGTTCTATGCAGCACAATACACAATAACGGCGTCAAAGAGCTTGCTAAAGGTGTTGTCGAGCTTTGTTATTCATGCAGTAGAATATGGAGATATTTGCTCAACAAAATGTACATGCAAAACGATAAACGACAAAGCAAAATTACCTTCTAGCAGAATATTTCAGGTTTATATTGTCCCATTAAGTCCAAGCTTTCCTCCTGAAGAATAAAAATATGTAGTAAGACAAATAAAAACGTATTTATGTGATAGTCAAAAAAATCTATCTGCAAGACAAAGATTAATAAACAGACGACGAATGTTTATGCAACTGTATATCTTTTTATATAAGAAAATGAAAGAAAAAAAAAAAAAAAAAATCAGTAAAAAAGATCGCATATCGCAAAGCATGTAAGAAGGAAGTTCGACATAAAAGAAAATTGCAAGTAAATCAGTGTTTAAGTAAATACACAGCTGTACACGAAAGAAATATTGAAAAGCATGATATTTACACGAAGTAATCAAAACTAATGTTGTATAAGGTTCAGCAAGCTCATGAAGAAGAAATTGTTTTTATATCGATACATGTCAAATTATGTGGAGAAATCTCAAGAAAATAGACAACAAAGAATTGACGACATCAGACAAAGTGTTCGAAATAAAATTACCTGAAATAATGCTTTAATTTGGCTGAACAAAATATTTAAAAGGATACTGTTAATAGTTACATTAACATTGTTGAGGATGAAAGAATGCTCCTCTGCCAATTATGTACGTATATAACTTAAATTGGATTGCGACAATGACACGTGTTTATTTATTAACTTGTGAACAATTGTGTGATCATTATTTTACATATAATTTCGGTAATAAGGATGGCCAAGTGCGTAGGACGAAAATTTTAACTGCTAAAGATTATCTAAAACTCAAATTTTACTCACATATAGTGCATGTAACATAATTGGTAGCAGGATTAAATGGAGCAGCAGAGAGAGAGAGAGAGAGAGAGAGAGAGAGAGAGAGAGAGATACCTATACTTGAAAATGATCTGGAGGAGCAGTACTAAAGCGTAGAATGTTAGTGGTGAAACAAATTTAAACAAATATTCTATGACCAGCTGAATGAATAAAGTGGTCGATTAAATTGGTGAAAGAAGCGCAACTATGTAAATGTCTGCAACAAAAGTTAACATTCATTCAGACTTACTTTCAAACATTACATACATCAAGACAATGTTTCTAATGACAAAAACCAACCTCCCCTAGTATACATATAAATTAACTTTAACATAGAGTCCATTAATTTATACTCAACGGCAGAGAAAAAGTCAATTTAAATCACTATAAATAGAATAACAGCATTTATACGCAAATGTGTAATACATTTTGTATGCATTCCTAGCATAAATATCCGCAGTCTAATTACAAATAATATTCACGCTATAATCATACTGCAGCCATGCATAATGTTAACGGTTGAATGAAATGAAAATTGTTTGTTATTGCAAAAATTGTACTGTATAAAATAGAGAAGGTATATCGTTGAAATTTGGAATCAGTGGCTAGATATTATATCCTGACCGAAAATATCTTGGAGAACGGATTTAATATTTTTGAGGACTACAAAAGAAACAAGATAGCTGTTCAACAATATTGAAATGAAACTTATTACATTTGGCTGGTGATTGATAGCTGTTTTTTTTCTTCGTTGCATTCGGATAGATTTCTACTCTTGTTACAGGAAAATAAACATACAGGCAGATAGACCTGTTAAACAAGTTAAGAAAAACTAAGAGAATATCTTGTTAGAGAAAGAAAGACGAACAGAAGCGTATTGGTAAAAAGGACGGGTAATGCAGGGGCAACCGGACTGTGTGGAATGTAGGACAAAAGAGAACTACGCCATTCGAAAACGGACAGAGTCACGCCACCGACACAGATACAGATACAGATACAGATACAGATACAGATACACATACACATACACATACACATATATATGCTTCTAATGTTAACTTGACAAAATCATTAGACAAAACCATCAATAGGTCCCGTTAGATAAGATTCATCGGTATGGAAAAGTGACCACGAATTCAATCGACCAATACATTTGCTCCGTATTTTAATATTAACTGTTAAAATAGCGTACATCTTATTCTGACGTACGATTATTTATCGTCTATCGTAATACATATATAATATTCGTCTAATTTTAAAAAGAGGTATAAATATTGAAATAATTTTTTTGTATATTACATAGTATTTATTTTGAAATGTTTTATCTCGGAGAAATAATAATAAATAGCGCGTTCAAATATCGTACGCGTATAAAAAAAAGTTTACCTTTACAAAATCTTAAATGATGCACATAACAACAGATCTCATTTCTGGACAGAATTACTAAATGTCAACCTAATTTCAAATGTGTATATACTATTTTTAAAATATCCATATAAGTAACGAAAACTTAATACAGGTAAACCAATAATTAAATACAAAACATTAAGTTTCTTTTTAAATTAACAAATTCGCTAATTAAAATAAAACTTAGCTTAAAAGATGCAACAGACTTCTATCATTTTAAGTTTCCATCAGTCTATTTCGGCATAACAACAAATTTGTTATGATTAATGCGTAAGATACAGTTGTATTGAACATAAGAAGTCATAAATAGAGAGTAAAAGTAGATTTTGCAATAATTAAAGCGAAAAGTTATTTTTTCAGCCGTGAACATTCTTTTCTTTTAATAGAGAGAATTCTTATGTCAGTAGAACTGCTAAAATTAATTTCATATATAATATTGTAATCAATGCCCTAAATTTGCATATTTACCGATAAAGATCTCAAATATGCTGTATTATTATACGTGTAAAACTGAATTCATGAAGCAATAATTTAATGTTAATATAAATCTAAATTAAATGAAATTAAGTTAAGAAAAATTCGATAATTTTCTATGTTCCGCATAACAAAGTCGTTTGTACCTTTTCTGTCGAAGATTCAGGCACTTGTGTGATCTTTTCCTCTATGGTGTCTGTTGTTCTACTCACTGGAGATGAACCTAAAAAAGTAACGAAAGAGAAAGAAACAGCATATAGAGTGAAGTACATGTAATCTATGTTAGTCTTATAAACGAATCTGCAGCTGTTCGCAACATTCTATTATATTTTCAAGTTGGAGAAATCGACAGAACGGTCATTCACAATTTAAACAAATCGTAGATTTAAAATGGCGTTAGACAGGCAAAAATTCCATTAAATAAAATTACATAATTTCAAGTGGTGGGTCAACATGTGGCCGTTCCACAAGCAGAACTGTTTAAAATATTTCATACATGTATACTTTTTTTTTTTTATCATAGGCGATACATCAGTTTATTCTATACCGGGAAAAGAATATTAAGGTACTTGTGTCAAAAACTGATTAATATGGATGGCATTTTAATTTCAATTTTTTTTTTATACTGTACAACAATGCTTCGTAGATTTAGAATCTTATCATGAAACGTAACCGTTTCATTTTGTTGTAAAATTTAAAATACTTTTCTTGAAATATAAAATCAATGGTTACTAATCTGCTTACCACCGAGAGTTTGATAGAACTGTGAAAGATAGGTAAGAATTGATAATCGGTCAGGTACAGAATACGTAACCATATCTTCTGCATCTAAAAGTGCCGGAATTCCAAGATGTTGCTCTGCTATTCTAAAAGCCAGTTCGTTATTGCCATATACGTCGTTCTTATCCAAATTGTCAAAGTCACTGTAACCAATATAATTAATGTGTTATTTTCGTTGTTATAGTAACGTTCAGAAAGTATTATAAAGTAAGTTTAAAATATATTTTTCATTTAAACTTAACATTTGCACGATCAACAGAAATGAAGATATGAAGATACTTAAATGACGAAATTGCTATGAAATAGGCACAATAAATAGTAGTAATATGTAGGAATATGTACAAATTTATTAAACAGTAGCAGATTTTACGAAAAAATTTGTACACCGTATATGTATTATTAAATGCTATCATACTCTTATTATCGAATAGACAGTATAAATACTAATTACTCAATATACATATACATATTCCCCTTTTTCTTCTTCTTCTTTTTCTTCACTTTCCTTCATTTCTTGTTTCAAACAAAGAAAATAAATATTCTGCTTTCTAATCTATTTCTATTTGATTTTTTTTTCTAAATTATTCTCAGGCAAGAAATTTTGAAGTTTTATCGCTTTCAAAATGACAATAATAATACACTAATACTGATGATAATAGCAGCAATGAAAACTATTTAAATAATTAAATGAAAAGACTTTTTTTCGAATTGAATTAAATGACAAAATTAATTAGATACAACTGTTTTCAGAAAGGTATAATTTATTAGGAAAAGAAATCCAGCAACTCGGGAGTTCAATAAAAATTGAAAAGTTGTAGAAATGTGAAGTGGAATAAACGAAATACGCATATACATGTATTTTGTACTGTTATAATATAATGAATCCAGGTGTGGTAATATATTTTCAGGAAAGCATGAAACATTTTATGGTATTATGAATTTCTTTTCGATGGTACACGAGAAAGAAGTTGAACAAGTATAAAATGTAATTTTATAAAATAAAAAATAAAAAATATTTTTAATAAAATATAATGAAATATCGTACAACAATTATATATTCGTTATTTATAGATATGCTAAATTCTTTATTACTTTGTAATACAAATCTTTACAATATATTTTTGATCATTTTAGTAATTCATTTCTTTGAACAACAGGAAAGTGTCTAATTATTAGTTAGATGTTATGATAGGCTGAATGATAAAAAGCTTGCCATATTAATTTTTTTTCACAGAATCTTACTTTAGCTTATTTATAGAGTACTACTTACATGAGATCAGGCCGAAAATGATGGATCATTGCACAAAAGGCCAGACCGTCTCTCCATGAAGTTGTCATATTCTGCACACTTACGCCAGGATAACCCTCAGTTATTCGCCGACACCAAAGTTCTAACGCCTTTGTACCTCGTCGTTCGCCCATCTTATTTTTCTGATTTCACTTTATCAAAATACTTTTCTTACGTTCATGTGATTCAAGACATGATAGCCTGTTTTTTTTGCACGTCAGTTTTGCACGACGGTTCTGTAACAAATCATAAATAAAGATGTGAATGTTTTATGACATCAGTTCAGATACTTATCATTTCAATCTTTTGGCTGCAAATTAATTTTCGAAAGATACATTCTATGGTTTTCTTACTATTACGATCAACTTAATAAAGAAAAACGCAAATACTATTAATGTATCATCGATTAATTTGTACTTTGAGAAATTTACAAAAATAGTGATCTGCCAACAAGTATATGGGATATATTTACGTTACATGTGAAATATAAAATATATGAAAGCTACGGGATAAATAGCAAATCAACAGTAACATCATGGTGGGGGGATAACTGGTTATAAAAAATTAATCTGAAATTACCCCTTTAAATTTTACTTTAAATATATAGGTATTAATAGTTTTAAGTACTCTAAAAGTATTTTCCTATTTAAAGTGTTTCATGTCGATTCCGACCTAGTACACAATTAATTTAATACTGCCATACAAGTTAATTAATAGTCGAGTCAGCTGAAAAGTGATTTTCATTTCTTTATTCACTTTTCGATGATCGTACTTATTTTTCAGATTTGCTACATACAGGGGTGCCGCAAGAGTAAGGATAACGCGGTTTCAGTACCGCTTTTCAGACAGCCACGTGTAATGAAATAATAGTCTTTATAATATTACAATCATTCAACTTACACTTATAATAATAATAATATTATTTGAAGCCTAATTAAAATACCACGTAACATTACACAATACCACATCTTATGTCTACTTGGCTTCTTTTAAGAATTATAGATAGCTTTAAATCTGTTAGCAATACTTAGGGAGGTAAATTTTGTTTTCAAAATCGTAATATTTCAATTTACGAACGAATAAATATTTACATTTTCAAGTTGGATTTCCAATTTTAAAACAAATAAATACGAAGTAAATACTTGCAAGTTTTATGCGAATAGAGTTGTTTACGAAGGATGCGATCGACCAACGATAGTAACTTGACCGCCTTGGCTTGCTACCTGACAATGAGTCAGACATAATAATTCATTGTGACCCTAATTTCCAAATGAATTACGTGCAAAAGCTTAACAGGTCGTAGAAAAATCTTCAAACAATCTAATAATATTTCTTCAGATACTTAAGAATACCAATACAATACAGAATACTGATAAAAATTGAATAAAATACAAGCTAAAAATTTATTAATAATTTTCGAGCAGCAATAATAATGTTTGAAGTTCACGAGGAATTACTTAGAAAACCCAAATCCTTCCGAGTAAAACGAAAAAGTATCGAAACCGTACGACATGTCCCTCTCTTTTATGCTCGGGTCAATTCCGAGTTTCCTTTATATTCCCTTTCACTATTGAGCTGTACAATTTGTATGTATGTTTCGCGACGACGACACACTTATTAAAGTTACAGCGACGAACATTACCGAACTATAGACATGATTAATAACACCGATCTAAGATGTAATACACAAAAGTAAGCTGTTCGTTAACCCTTATCGCAGGGATTATGCTGAAGTATAAAATAAAAGACAACAAATTTAAACTGAATACATCTATTATTTCGGTTATTATATAATTTCATATTAAAGAACAAATAAACATTAATTAATTATATTCTAAGTAAGCAATTTTATCATTTGTATGAAAAATAAATGTATGATGTATAACTGATAGAAAATCGATATAATAAACATTGTATAAAATGTATATGGAACATATAAATATATTTCAATTGTCAACGATAAAAA
Source organism: Tetrapedia diversipes (assembly GCA_033822845.1). NCBI lineage: Eukaryota > Metazoa > Arthropoda > Insecta > Hymenoptera > Apidae > Tetrapedia > Tetrapedia diversipes. Next base: position 276,939 of record JAOPTO010000587.1, on the reverse strand, counting down.
ATGTGTCAAAGAGCTGCTTAATAAAAAAGATAATGTTATTAATTTTTACTAATGTAACTGATGTTACTAATTTTTCAACAAAACAAGAATAACTTCTACTGTTTGATGAAGTATATCATTTTAATTAAATCGTATTTCAAAATTTACAAAAATGTTTTTATGCTATACTCTTGCTAAAAAGAAATTCTTACTAATTAATCGAATGAACTTGTTAATTACAAGAAAATCATGTTCTAATTTGACGTAAAGAAATCTGTAAATTTACGCGTTTACCATGTTTTGAATAATTTTTTTACAAGTAAATAGTATCTGCAGGGCAAACAGTACTATGGTGTACCTTGTATGCATAATACGTATATGTGCGTTTATACGTATAATGTGGTGTATATATATGCATCATGTGCATGGAAATATGCATATTTATGGGAAATGTGATTGGCAGCATACACATATAATTAAAAATTTCGTATTTGTATAAGTATAAGTTAATTAAACATATAATAAAAATAGCTTTCAAAAACACGCATAAGGATTTTAAGTAAAAAAAAGAAAGATACATCAAGATCGACTTTTTCTCTCTAAATGAAATAAATTACATCAAAGCAACAAGCAACAGCATGCATTCTTTCTTTTTTATTTATTTTGTTTGTTTATTTCTATAGATTATTTATCCATATGGAGATCCGTTACCTCACGTCATTCGCATGACCCGTTTTTGCTTCCACTAAGTTTCAATTCCTATGTGTAAGTACCATTGAAACTACAGGCTGGACTCTTCAATCAAACATTAAATAAAATACTTTATCAACCTATTTCATTTCACGTGATCGCATAATGCATGATAAACGCGTTTTACCATAACGATCTGTTCTTTAACAATTTGTTCACAGCTTTATGCGCTAAGTTATTTAACAATTTCCCTAACCTTAAACGATTGCTTCAGAAGCATAGAGAGAAAACAACAACAAAAATTAGAAATTCTTCGCGCGACAAAATTACGAAAATAAAAGTAAAGTGACAATATTTACTAACTGTAGTTACATTTTCTCATTTTCTATAAAACAAACATTGACTAACACTGAATAAGATCAGCCGAAGCTTACGATACAACACCAACACTCTCCATGGAATCCAGTGTGCAACTGAAATGCCATAGCTAGCATATACTATATACCTAATTTCACGTTACCACCTTTCGCTCTCTGTTTCTCATTCTTGCATCAACTGTCTCACTCAAACGTGAACTCTATCTGTTTTATTTTGTTTTTTTCTTTAAGTTTCGTTGCAATGATTAATTTGTTGCTATTTCTTTGACTAATGTCAAATCTCCTTTTATTTTATGCGCAGGTACTTGTGATACATACATGTGTGGCGTCGTGCCTAATTTTGTACATGTTCATTTAGGTTAGGAATGCACGCTCATTCGTTAAGTGTACACATTTCAAATGGTATGCAGATGCAGTCAATATAGGTAATTCTACAAACATAGTTTTAAAATTAATTTGTATATCCCCTTTTTTTATGTAGCATAAAATTTGTTTATATCAAAATGTACAAATTGTAGATTGACCAGTCTGTTTAAAGAGAGGTAAAAAATAGAGTTCTTTGTTAATTATTATTTTAAAATAGTGCAGTACGAAACGCCTCGTTTCGAGGAAACAGAAATTTTATTTCTAAATGATTGCCTTTTGATAGTTAAACGTTGCCTTGTATACGAAAAAGATCATTATTATCAGAAGTGATTATTATAAAATTATTTTGATTATTTTAATTATTTTAATTATTTTAATGTTTGTTTATCTTAGTTGAACAAATGATTATATGAAATGTCAAAATATTTATAATATGCTTTTATTATCGAATATGTTTTAGTGAAACATCAGATGCCAAAGCTTCAACCAAATTCATGATTATTATTAATTCGAGATATTTCTTTGTAATTTGCAGATATGTGCAATACATTTCTGACTTTAAATTGAAAATTATGCAAGTATTTCTTTTTTTTTTACGACAAATTAATATATTCAGAAAAACACTGTACAAGGTATACGTTGCAAAAATATAAAGTAAAGAAGTAATTGATAGAAAAATATTTACGATACAAAAGAACAGAAATAAAATAATTATTAGAGGCAGAAACCAAGAGAGTCGTTTTCTATGGAATGGCGTGCGCAAAACTTGGATACATATATACACTGATCATTGATCAATAAATCCCCAGAACAGTAGCGTATTAACGTAAAGTTTCACAACATAAAATATCATTGTACATTGTTCTCTTAAGTTATATCAAATTGTTCACTTACTCTTGTATACTAGTGTCCCTCTTTGGAATCTGAAATATGGTTATGATACAGTATTAAATAGTATTATTTATACGAACGAATATTATACGAATATTTATACGAATAGTATTATTTACATGATTAATATGGTCTTCACGAAACGTTTGTTTCTCTTTAATACAGTGTTTTACATAAATTAATAATCCGTGATTTTTCCTTTGAATCATTTATTCTAAACACAGTTATAGCATAAGCTTCTTTTACCTTCAGTAAACGTTTGTAATAAATAATGAATCATATTTATATCATATTATTATGATACTAAATGATTATTATGTTTCAAATATAATGGGTATTAACATGTCTGATTGTATCGATGTGTTAATTTCTCTTCAAAAGTTTATGTTGCATGATTTCTTTAGTTCCAGATTTTTAATTTATTTAAAATTGTTCTTACGTGCAGTTTCTCTTTACCGATAAACCGTTAAATCTTCCAAAATATTCATCGTTTTAAACCTTCATTGCATTAATTCTTATTCATTAGAAAAATATCATATTAATACAAAAATGAAATTAACTATGTATTAATTATATAGAGAAAGACTAAGAAAATAATTGATCATTTAGTGTAACATAATTATATATTAAAGTTCATTATTATGGAAAAAAGAAATAGGAAAAAGTATTTGAAACAAACTCGTTGATATTATAATTAACGTTTAGCATAAGGTAGCTGTTTAATGAATTGAAATCATTCAGTGCACTGTCGTTTTAACATTGAATTAAATTAAATTAATTTATGTATATATTTTATTTTATGTTTCATCGAAAGATTAGTTTCATGCGAACTGTGTTATTGATTTGAATCGTTCATTTGGTTTCCTAAATATTGAAAATGCTAGCAAACGTAAGCAATTTAGGGGTCAACGGAAACGAGCGATATTAAATAGCCAGGATACTGGCGTCCTCTGTGCTGTTCGACATACGATATGTGCACGCGCGCGCGCACACACACACACACAAACATATACATACGAAGAAGGATTTTCAGTATATGCATTTGTCATCGATAAAATTCGGAGTAATCCGACGGCCGTGCGATTTCCTTGCACGCTGAAAGGGTAACGAAGTGAAATAACTGATTAGGCTGGAGAAGCGTTAAAGGGGTGTTGAGTAATTTCGATTTCCGGGCAAAAGTGTGCGGTAACGTTCGACGAATGAGCACGAGAACATCCGAAGTCAAGACCGAGAGGACATTCTACGACGACGGTGACATGTCCGCGGGGTTCGGCCTCCGCAAATCTATTTCGAAACCTTTAAATGTGGCAGTGTTGTTAACAGATCGTGCATGGTTATAATAATAATCGATTTCTGTGATCGGTGACTGATAAAAGATAGCGTGTTTATGTGTGACTTAAGTGTGTTTGATTTGAAGGAACGCGAACAGTCCACGTAACTGTATAAAACGTGCATATGTGTGTCTGCACTGCATGTATACATGTATAACAGAGGTTTGTACACACTCGGATACACGGATATAATATGAAGAATCAGAATGGGGGGATGAAAAATGCGTGAAAGCGTTCTTCGAACCAGTCTCTGTTAACCATCTTTCCTCTTCTTCCTTTTCTTCTTTTTGACCACGTCCCTTGTAGATCTCTGTTCTCCCTACCCTGGTCGTCTAACACCTTTATCTTCGTCTGGCCGGCAGTAGCCATTGCCATTGAAAATATGCTCGGCATAGAAGCATTAGCAGCCTCGCTGTCGTGGTTGGTACTGGTGCTAGCGTCTGTACTGCTGGTGGTGCTGTTTCTGGTGTTGAGGATGGTGTAGCACGCGTGTGCGCGTGCGATGCTGCCTTGACGGCAGACATACAGTACGGACGGTGGCTTTAAACTCGAAACTGCGAAAGAAAGGTCGCGAGCTCGGCCGTGCTCCGATGGCCTGATATACACTGTGAAACGCGTATATGAAGCTACACTGCCCTGACTCGTCGAGTGAGTAGTATATTGCATTGTGATTAGACCTATGATTAACACGCAACGATTGATTTTCACGATTACATTCAGTGTTTGTGAGAACTGTTATTTTGCTTTTTTACTTTTACTTTTCCATCCTCCATCGACTATTGCGCGAATGCTGTCTCAGCTTGTCTTCGTTTATGAGAATTCCATGAATTTTTATGCGTATGACACGGTCTGTGTCAAGGGTGCCGCGGTCATTATGCGTCTCCTTGAACAAATTTTCATCTTGTTTATCGCATCTACACATACGAGAACTGTTCTATGGTATATTTTCGGCTTATTTATACATTTATACATTTTCTTATCCCGTTTGTCTTTCTTCTTTTTCGCTTATTCGATATGTGTCGTGAACGAATTAATGTCGTTGAATCCACGTCAATCTTATTTTTTTTTCGTTTTTCAATAATGGAAACCAAGAAATGAGACACAAGTAGAGAAATATCGTACCGCAATAAATATCGACCGTGTATCCGACGATGAACGAAAGCTTAAAGAAAGAGAATCAGGTCATGACGTAGTTTCTCGACATGTATTTCCAAAATTGAATGGAACATAGAACAAAATTGATAAAAAGTAATGATAAACGCAGAACATTTGATTAGAAAAAAAAAATTGCTATTAAATGTTAATCGGTATCACGAGTATTTACATGCACGTTTATTATGCGATTATTTGAAGATTCAGTTATTTACTTGATCGCTGAAAGTACAATATGAAAGTACAAGTGAATTGTTATTGTGATTTCTTACTAATACAGTTTCGAAATTAGTAGCACTTTTTAAAAGCTTTGCCTCGTGTATTTGGTATCGTTATTGCTATAGTAACGATTCAACGAAAGTCGAACGATGCGAATGTAAGTATGTACTTACTTATGTTATATTACTTCTGTAATATCGAGTTAGACCCTCCTCCCTCTTATTTGCTTCGCTCGAATCTTCATTTCGTTTTTTTTTTCCTTTCTCATTTCGATCGTCTTCGTTTCGTTCATCTTATTTTGTCAAGTTCTATTAAATAATGTACAAGGGTAATAATCAAACGTAACAATTGATTAACGACAAATTGAGATTTATCATCGGTGTAAATATTAAAAGTAAAATGATCATTAAATATGGCGTATAAAAGTAATTGTCATACTTTAAATGGTTATCGTTGTTAAAAGGCAAATATGAAAATTGTGCTTGTATGTTAATAATGGTGTATTCAATTATTTATCGTTGAACATTATAACGTTATAATGTGATATTCAGTGATACAGTGATTTACTTTTAGACTATAACTGATATGGTTTTGAGTGAAACATTTGAAGGTTTAGAGAAAACAGATGAGTTTTAAGTGGAAAATGTTAATTTCATACCATAAATATAGATTTATTTATTTACAAATTATGAAGTTAATTTGGATCATAAAATATTGTAAAATATTTAATAAGTTTGTTTAAATTTGGGCTCGGGTGTAGTTGATAAGCTTCATCAGAAACAGTTTCTAGTGTTAGTGGTATAATGGTTCAAGTTAAGCTCGAAAGTTGAACTTCCTTTGCTCCGTGCCTTTATTCCTGCTACACAATATGATACGCAACCAATGAGTATGACACTCGTAAAGGTTCACATGTTATTACGATAAATGTATGTCAATATATTGGCATTGTTTAACTCGGTCAAGATATAATTGTATCCTGTTCAATACTCGATGTCGTTGAGTAAAATTGAAACGGGTGTGAGCTGCATGAATATACCCGATCTACCTGTTCCATGTAGTTCTACTTTTATCATCTTTCGTACGATTTTTGTTGCACTAAACATGTGCATAGTTTGTATAAAAACTTGTCAATTGTTTTCCGAAGAATATACAATTGCTTAAAAGTAATAACGGATGGAAGTTTCTGTCAAGTTTCATTAAGATTTAATTATGTTTTAGAAAATCAACATTGATAGGTAAAAAAGAAGAAGAAAAAAAAAAAAAAAAGAAAAAAAAGAAAAAAAAGAAGAAAAAAAAAAAGGAGACCTATTTGTATTTCAGTGGGCGTGCGGGGGTGACTGGAGTGATGGGATGGGGCCAGAGCCCCATGGAGTTCGGGTAGACCCGTCTCCGACCCAACTCCCCAGCCCCCTCCGCCATCAATATCGTCGCAGCTCCTGCCAGCGTCGCAGAGGGCCGCCTCGATCGCGATGGAGGCCTCTAATAATCAACAACAGAAGAAGGAGCCACGTGTTCACAGACCTTGCGCCTTCGACAAGGTATATTATCTCTATATGCATATGCATTTCTCATTTGAACATTCAAAATATACAAACGTTATCGTTAATACCGAACCGCTTGTTTACTTATAATTCAGAATTCTGCGTTCATTGTTGTAAACAATTTCGACGATAGTATCTATTTGTTTGTTTGTTTGTTAGCATTTTACCAGTTGAAAGATAATAAAAGGTAAAAGAACTTAACTTATTTTGATCGCAGATGGAGGGGCTGGTGCGGGAGATGCAAGACCCTGAGAACGGGGTACCCGTGCGCAGCCAAAAGCAATTTCTCACCTCAATCCCTTCAGCTTTCATGGGTGAGTGCCATCGGTACCTGCGTTGTGGAGTAAGCGTAAGCGGCCATCACGGCCAGGACACTACTGTAGGCTGCCTGCGTGTTGCAGGTTACGACCTCATCGAGTGGCTGATGGAGCGGCTTTCCATCGAGGAATCAGGTACGATATTTTTTTATGTACTTACTTACTTATGTGTATCGGATTATTCTTGTCGATTTCCCTATAGCGCGGTCGGATGCGATCACCTAACGATGCGCACGTTGTTTACTCGAACAATCATAACGTTCGCTGCATTCCGTATATATTGTATTTATGTATCTCGATCAACTTTAAAAGGTACTCGACATCCATTTATGTGCATCGTATCCGTTTGATACACGCATACATACGCACGCCGGCACGTATGCAACTGTTATCAAATACCAAGTACTTCTGTTCAAAGTTTGAGGAAGGTGTAGAGAAGGCTTCGATTTTCCGACTTTTCTTCTGTTCTTCTTTTCATTAGGTACATTACACTTTTCGTCCTGGTATTCTCCTTTCTTTAATCTTTAATCTCCCTTTTTTCTTTTCCTTCAACTTTTCCTTATATGTATAATTCAGTTTTTAGTATGCCGAAATTCGGCGCGCGAATGCACAGCGTAATCGTTTTAAGTTGATGTTTGTGTGTAATCTTTTATTGATTTCTTAAGTACAGTTTGTACGAGATGCGCTCCATTATTAATCACACACACACGCACGTCCCTCGGAAACCAATTTGGATGAAACTTTATACAATGAACGTGTAAGCAGAGGCAATATAGTAGGTATCGTTTGCGAGTAATGTTATGTGGTGGGACGAAGTAGCGGGAAGGTGTAGCTTTCAAGAGTTTTTTGAAAAATTAAGCCTGATTGCCGAACGATTACATTTATCCGTATAACGGATGAAAATTACCAGAGATACATCGGTTGGTATAATTGATTTGGGGGCAGATACTATGCGTTTTTACATTAAATTGTAGCTAACATCGACATACCTAATCGATATATCTAGATCATTTCGCATGAACAGAGAATTTTATCCGTAACGCGACGTACACAACATATTATATGTACGACAAAAATAAGTTGCACGTGATTAAGTATTATTTATTCGATTTTCTCTCAGATATGAAAGTAAATTGTTATGTTGACAGTAGAGGCGGTCCATATTGCCAATCAACTCTGCCAGTATGGTTACTTCTTCCCGGTGAACGACTCCAAGACGCTCACCGTACGGGATGATAGTTCTCTGTATAGGTTTCAGGTACCGTATTTATTTTATCAGGCTTGAAAGTCAGAAGAGTAACTCTTATACTATTATCTATTACGTGCGATTATATTTGTGTACGCATATGTATTATTATAGTAGACTGGCTCCTTTGCGTAACTGAAACCGATCTAATTGATCAGAGAAAGCGCTTCTTTAGATGTACATTAATCGTGACTGATTTTTGTCCGTTAAAAACATTTTAAATAGAAATCTAATTTGCGTTTAATATCTGTTGGCTTTTCGTTTGCTCGTTTTTAAATGTACGTAAATTACAGAAACAGAAATTGGTAAAGAAGAAGTATCATTCGGTTATCACAAATTTTTAAGTACCGTCTATATTAAACGCATATACATTTCGCCTTAAAGTAGTACAGCTATTGTGTAATTACTTTTCAAATGATTAATAGATGATTTCTTTTTATTTAACGAATAGACCCCATGTTATTGGCCATGGCAGCACAGAATTCCTGATAACGTGGAATACGCTATTTATTTGTCTAAGAGAACACTAAGAAACAAGCAACGCCATGCTCTTGAAGATTACGAGATTGTATGTAAATTTTAATGCTATTAATCTCTATACGTGTGCATATATATACGCTCGATACGCATTCTTTATTGCTTTAGTAAATAATTTATCCTCCCAGGAAGCTTTAAACAGTCTACGTAGGAATCTGCAAAACAAATGGGACATTATACAACTTCAGGCCGAAGAACAGGTGAATAATTCATCGTTGTCACGTTGTTTATGTGTTTGCACTTAATCGTTCATTTTAATTTAGCATTAGTTCAATCAATTCTACTAATATATTCGATAGTATATCGAACATTCATTGAATAATTAACGATACAATAGTTAATTTAAATACTATTCAGATTGCGTTTGTAACGTATGTGGGACATTTGCAGAACAAATTTGAATGTTCGGTAAAGTAACAAACATCAAATTGTGTGTGTGTGCGTGTGTACCGCTCGCGGGTATTTGCCTTTAACAAAGTGTGTTCTCTATACTTGCAGTCTATGCATATGTGGGGTAACAAAATTTCTATGAAACGTTTGTCCATACATTATAAAATAATATTGACACATTCGAACGTTTGACTCCTTGAAATGTTAATTTTGTGGGTTCAGGTACGCTTATCGAAGGAACGGAAAAAAGGTGATAAAATAGTAAGCGATTCTCAAGAACGAGCATTTTGGAGAGTTTACAGGCCACCACCCGGTTGTTTAAGTAGCCTCGAAGTAGCACCTGTTCCTACACGCTTTCGTCCTGGACTTTCACGTCCCCCGTCGCGTAAACGCACTTTGACCGATCTGCAACGCGAGGTAACACTTTCTTTTTTCTTTAATCCTGTTTATTCCCTATAGAAATCGCGATATCAATGGTTTGTGTATTAACTGATCTTCAATCGGAATCCAGGATTACTTAGCTTGAAATTATTGAACTGTTTGAAAAATACTTTAAATGTCATCTACTATACATGTATGCGTGTGTATGTAAAAAGATCAACGATGTCTTTCAATTAATTTAAATAAACGAGATAGAGATAACACGGAATTTATTTTCTTTACGATAGTGGTACATGTGTTTTTTGTATCGAATAATAGGTGGCCCTTTCGAAGAACAGTTTAACTCGAACGAGAATAAAGGTTTCGGCTGCAATTGAAAATTTGAAATCATACTTCGAAACTTATATGGAATATGATCCGATGTTTGTACAACCGCAACCTTCCAACCCATGGATCACCGACGATCAAACATTTTGGCAGTTAAATAGTCCTCTGTTAGTATTCCAAATATAATATAAAACTTTCCATGTAACTATGGCCACTCTACGGTAAACTATGCTCACATTGTAACAAAGATATTCGTGTTTAGTATTAACCTAAATTCTTCTGAATTGTTCTATTTTGCTGTCTGCAGAGTGGAAGTTCCCACAGAAAAGCGCGTCAAGCGCTGGGCATTATCAATGGAAGAGTTAATGTCCGATCCTACAGGTAAATACATTGTTATCTTTCTCATTATATTCCGTAGATCATTGTATACAATTTATACATAATAAATTATCAATGGCTACGTTAAACAATTTTTGTAGAAATTTCTCTCGCATTTTGTACGCGTTATCCTCCTTTGTCCTTTTAATTTTTACACGCGATACAACTTTTGATGTAAAACGAAAAAATTGGAAAGATGGAAACGATAACAAAATGCGAAGAATGTTGTACATTGATTGAAATGGATTGAAATCGGTCGGTTATAGGTTTGCAAGAGTTTACAAATTATTTGAGAAAAGAATACAGCCATGAAAATATACGATTTTGGTTAGCGGTTAAAGATTTAAGACACAGTTTTCAAGCACAGATACCTGGCAAAGTCAACGAAATCTTCAAGTACGTATTACGAGATATCATTTTCATAATTGTTTGATAAATTGTTAGGTGGCAGATAAATTGTAAGCAAAATTATCGATTTGTTTCTTTTTTTTCTTTCTTGTTTCTTTTCTTTTTTCTTTTCAGAGAATTCCTGGCACCTGGAGCTCCTTGCGAAATAAATATAGACGGAAAGACAATGGAAAGGGTTCATCAGGAAATGAAAATTCCAAATCGATTTACATTCGATTCCGCCGCTGAACATGTATATACATTACTTTTGAAGAAGGATTGTTATCCCAGATTTATTCGTTCAGATCAGTATCGAAACCTTTTAGCTGCCGGCGTGCAACCTTTACAGAAAAGATGGTACGTTTGTAGCAATCTTATTAATTTTGCTTATAACCTTTGTCTTATATTATTTTATCAATTTCTTTCAATTTCAATGCTGTTTTATAGGTTTTTTAATTTCGGCGTACAAGCCAAAAAGAAAGTTTCCTCAACGTCAGCTCCAACGACTAGTACTTTGCAACAACATGCTGTAGGTAGTGGAGGAAGTGGTAGTAAACGCAGAGGAAGCGATCGAAGCCTTTCCGGATCTGCACACGAGCTAGCCGTCTGCGGTGTTCGAGATACAGCATCAATGCCTAGAGTACCGCATTCTCATAGTCAATCGAATTTGGCTGATATTCCATATAGGTAAACGATCGACTTGATATCTATTTCGATTCGATAATGTTCACTGTCTACATATATACACGCATATAATTTATACCGCTATGTTGTTTTTATAAATTCCTCTGTCGCTTCTATTTTTATCCTTTATGTTTTCGTTTTTTTCATTCCAGTTAATAATGTTGTCTAAAGCTAATTTTTGTTCATCTCTTGTAACAATTATAATAACGTAAAAGAATAATTGCAACAATCATTATTATCATCATCATCGTCGTCATCGTCATCGTCATCGTCATCGTAATAGTCATAGTCGTCGTCGTCGTCGTCGTCGTCGTCGTCGTCGTCGTTATTAATATTATTGTTGTAAATTCATTAATATTATCTCTACAACTGTGTAAAAAAAGAAAAGAGGCATTTAAAATGCAAAGAAATATTATAATAAGCAATTGTAAAATAACCGTTGTTTAGGAGAATATACTAATTTGACTATCATCTAGTGTATACGTATCTAAACTCGGTATCCTTATTTTATTTTTCAAACTATTTGCATGCTATTTATCTTTATGGTTTCAACTTCTTTGTCCAGATGAAGTATAATTCTCCATAATCTAACAGAATCGCGTCTTCGTGCTTTGATAGTCGAAGAGATAGGTTTTATCGGTGCGGTATTTTCAGGGGAGATCTGCCACGACTTATAAAGCTTCCTACGAAGACTATTCCACATAGCTTTCAGTAAGTCCTCGAAGCAATTTTGTAGTTTTCTTGTATAAGTATGCGAATAAGAATATCTTGACTTGTTTCAGTTCTTAATAAATCCTGTTATTCGGTGTGTGTTTTCCAAGGTGTTGTTGAGCACTTCTGAAAATCTATTACGTGTATGCAAAACTTATTAGACACTCGATGTTTCCTAATATTCTTCAAATACTCTCTATGTGTAAACGGTGATGTATTTTGGCTACCTTCCTTTAAGAACTCTCTTCCGTTTGTGCATTTTAACTATTTGAATCTCGGTATTGTGCCTTTTGCGTATATTGTTCATTATATTCTCCTAGTTTTTCGCTTGATTATTACTGCGACGCCATTGCATTATTACAAATATTCATTTGCCCATTTTTATTTATTGTTATCATGTTAATACCTTTTATCAATTTTGTTTAATTTTGACATCTTTCTAAATATACAGCTGCAATTACAAGATATTTCTGACATCTTTTATGGTTATTACAACCTGATCGTGTTACTTTACTATTATTATTATCATGATGATGATTATTATTATTATTATATATGAATCTTCTTAAAATACCCAATTCAATTCTCGTCAACTGTATTTTATCCATCTATCGTTGCCGAAAGTGATTTTCTGCTGTTCGATAAAATATAATAATTATGCGTCGAGCCCCCCTATTAGTAATCGAAGGGAAACTACAATCATAATTTCTCTTTGCTCCGATCGTAATTTTGAGAACCGCGTTGTTTCCGTCTTTACGTGGACCGATACAATTGTACTTGCATGATCTATCGACGTACTCGAAACAACAGACATCATGGTATTCCGTCGAAAGGAAAAAATATAAACTAAATTGTATAATAAAGTTCATGTTGTCAGGGATGCTGGCACGTCGGAAGCCGTGGTCGGCCCTATGGACGACGTTTGCCCGTGGGACGTGGTTCCAGGGCCGAGCGAGGAGCATGCCATAAGCGTCGCCACACACCCCCGGCATCCAGTGTCGTCTGGAGTAACGTCGTCGGTTGAAAGCCAAGCGGAGGAACGCACCAACACGACCGGACTGTCGCAATCTGCCGAAGTTGTACGCGGGTCTCGTAAAAATTCAGCGCAATTCGATTCCTGTAGTTCTTCGTCCGATGTCAGTTTAGCAATAACAGAAGTGTCCGAGCATCCTCGAAAATCTTATAATTTGCAGCATAGTAATAGCACAGGTAAATATTATCGTATATTGCGTACATATATTGCGTATAAGAGTTCTCAGTATCTTAAGTTCATTGAAATTTAATTGAACGATAAAAAGTGCTGTACGACCTCAACCTTTCTATGGTTACTTTACAATTCAGCCGGTGTAATAACAACCACCGAACGAGTCAGCAGCGGACCTGGTATAATAGCGCGAAATTATTCCATCGGCTCGACCAGCGGAAGAATGAAACTGGCAGAGATCGGTCGACCACCCGCTTTGCCCCGTTATTATCCGTCGCCGCAGCATTCGTTCGAGTATTCTCACACGATTACCGATAAATCGGAAACGTCTACGACAGAGAAAAAGGGTATTACCGAGGCAGCCGAAGCTTGTACGGCGCCCAAAGTTTCGTCGTTCGAAGGAGAATTGACGATGAAAACTTTAAACAAGGCTCCTTTGATAAGTATTAGCGCGATCGTGGGCGATCTACCAAGCGATAGCTCGACTGTCGAAGTCGAAGAGAAATCGAACGATGACCGCTCGGCAGAGGCAAAGGGGGTGGGGACAGAGTTCGAGAAGGAAAAGCGAGAGATCGAGCCTGATAAAAGTGATATAGAAGTAGTTGCCGGTGATGAGAATTTGGCGATCTTGGCTCAAGTGGAAACGGAAACCGAGGAATTGTTGGAAGAGGCGTCGGTTGTTCCTGTCTGGGACCCGGACAACCAACAGGACGACCAAATAGCACCCATCGCCCAACCAACTCCTCAGCAAAAGCGTGACAATAACGTTAACGAAGTATGCCCGTGGGAAGACGAGTAAGTAGAAATTTGTTTGTTGAAAACCAGTTGGGTAATATTAATGTCTATCGATAGCAATATTGCTTTTGAAAGTAGCTTTAAATGTGGGTTTATTTTATGCTTATTAACGCAAAACGTGCTATTGTGTTCAAGAATTTTCGGAGCATGCAGTACCTAGTAAAGTACACAAAATTTGGCACAGTAAAGGTTTACATATTGAATACCGAACGATACGTAGCTACGTGATTAATTTCATTTATTTAATTCGATTATGTGATTACGACAAGTTACGCTGATCGAGGTAAACTCAAAATACCTACATATATATATATATATATATATATATACGTATAGTACTTAGGTACATACTTACTTTTCCCTTTATAAACAATCATACTTAAAATAAACACATATTTATACGATCCGACATTTCCGTGTTTCAACGTTTCTGTTCTTTTTTTTTTCTTCTTCTCTTCTTTTTCTTTTTTCTATTCCATTTTTTCTTCTTTTCTTCTTTCCTCTCTGTTCTTTCTCTTTTTCTTTTAAATGATTTTTTATTTACCTTTCGTTCCTTTCTTAGATCGTCCTGTATGTACTGTGAGCTATGCCATTTATATCGTATATTTAGAGGAAAACAGAAGAAAGGACCAAAAGAAAATGATCAGTATTCCAAGTCGTTATAGTTTCTCATAAAACAGGACGATAAACCTGCAAAGGATAGCTTCATTTATCTTATATAGAACTGCATGCATACATATTTGGTCTAAGTAAAACGATTATCAACGTTCCTCGATGTGTTTAAAATTATTTAACAGTGGAAAGGAAAATACGTGAAATTTACAATACAAGGTAGGGTAGCGTCAAATTTATCTGACGCTGACGATACAAAAAGTTAATCGAAATCAATCGTTTAACTGCAATTAACTGTAATTAATGCTCGAATGGAAATAAGATGATGTTATGTTTTTGTACCTAAGATATTTCCAGATGAAATAGGGTATAGCGTAAATAAATTCGTTCCTATGTTGTTTTCTTTTTCATGCTTCTTCTTTTTTTTTTTTGTTTTAGTCTTAAATGGAAGAAAAAGTTTCGTATGCTGGTTCTGTATATATTTTTAGCATTGATTCGAGGGAAAAACTAAAAAATAGGAAAATTCTGCTGTTGGTATAACGAGAAGATTGATTGGTTATTTGGGGATAATCGACATATGGTATTTACCTGATCCTTTACTTGCTCTTGTTTTTCCATTGCCCAGTAGTATAGTAAGTACACAATAATTTTTCGGCGGTGAAGCTTATTCAAGCTAAAGCAACTATATTTTTAGCAAAAGAAGCTTGCAAAAAGTTCTGGTTAATTCGACACCGTCAATTCTGAAATGCGTCTAATTAACACGAACTTAATACATTTAGATCGACTAATATGCTGAACGCTCGAAATTTGTTTCAGGGAAAACTGTAGAGTGGATGCACCCTATGTGAAAACCTATGCGACTTTAGGTTACTTGTAACTTGGCATTGGTACTAAAGATACGTTCTACGCATAAGTAATCACAACTTCGATTCCCATTTTACTTCATTTTATCAAACTCGAGTGCCCGAACTGATACAGGTATTAAATTTTTTCCTTCAATTCCGAAGGACGTATCGATCGCATCGAGATGCTTAAATTGAATCAGTCAACGTTTCCTCGGCAAACGGAAGCGTTTTGGTCAAACAGAGAATCGAAGAAATGCTGAGAATGCTACATAGAGAATGAGGGATGGGGCAGGGGGGAGGGGAGGAAAGAAGGAAGAAAGAGAGAGAGAGAGAGAGAGAGGGAGAGGGATGATTTCATTAGCGCACGCGATGGTACAAATTCGAGCAAAGCATGATGCTTAATGCAATTATTACATACTACAAGATGTATTTTACCATTCGTTTTACTTGAACTGAATACAGCACAGCACAGTAGAAATACGTTCTATTAGAATCAATGTTATTTTATGTTGTGTTTAGGTAAGTTTGACGGAACTGTTTCATTTTGATGTTGAATATTATTACAGTATCTGAAATATATGTATATTTAATTCATCCAACGTAACTAAAGAAGTCACGAATACAACTGTATCAGTGTCTGGTGACCAGCGAAATGTACGACACGTTATTTCAAGCTTATTTCTTTAATCGGTTGAAAAAAAAAGGAAAAAAAATAAAAAAAGAATAGAATAATACGTAGGTTTGATAGCGTGACCTGTACTTTTGGAATATATAATCTGTAAAGAAAATTCTGAATTTTATTAAAGCATTAAACGCAAAGATGCGTTCTGTCGGGGGCTAGTCAATTATGAGCCCATTGACCGCTCCCGCAGCATGCAAATTTCTTTAATGCTACTCACAAACAAGGAAGAATTGCTTAGTGTTATAGGAATGTCATTATTTGATTTATCGTGCGCGTAAAAGTTAGGTTTAAGAAGTTTCGGTTGATAAATTTTTTTTATCGAACAAAATCGTTCAATGTTTTTGCACTTGTCCGCATATTCCGGTGGATTTCCGCTATTCTACGAAATAATTTATAAACTTATAGTTAAAGATCGAGCGCGTAAGTGGCTCGATACCCACAGCTTGTAACAAGATCACTTTAATGTTGTGATATTTCATTGTCATTCGGTCTGAGTGTTAGTTATACGTTTATCTGGTACATTATAAGTGTTTAATGTAACTTTAGACCGCTTACTACGGCCAGAAACTATAACGGCCTATTATCAATAACGGTTCAACTTGAAGATTACAGATAGAAAACGAAAATGTACCACTTTAATCGTAGAAAATCATCATACAAATCGTTACCACTTGTTACTTATGGTTAGATGAAGTTAAATTAAACAAGGAAGGGAGGAAACGTGAAAAGGTGGTACATATTATAATGATGCGATAACGATTCGTTTGTTTATTATACTTGAACTAAAGACCAGTTGCTTTTAGATGTAGTAGTTGTTAACAAGAATAGGTTCTCGGTACTGTTACTGCCCCAGTACCAAGATCCCTTCAATATCGGATTAACTGAGATTTAGGAAAAATATAGTTAACACCAGCTGTTATACGATCTTTCCTCATTTAGAGAATTGATTCAAGTGCTTGTTAATTACTATATTAAACTTGCCGTATTATATCGTCGTATTAAGAAAGATAATTGTAGGAAAGAGAAATCGATCAAATTTGCGGAAGTAGATTCATCCGAATAATTATGTTTAAATACGTATTACATAACACACAGACGAATGTAAGTGTACGACGTGTACACTTTGTAAATCAGGCTCTATGAAATGTGATGTAATTAATGAAAATGATAGATTTGATTGTAGATTATGTGACAAAGTTTTGATTAATACTCATGATACAAGGCAAAAGAATCAAATTGAAATGTTGTTACTAGGTACATGTATAATAGAAAATTTCGCTTATTTCGCCTATTTTGCTTTTAATGGTAACAATGAAAAGAAAAACGAAGAAGAATGAAACGTTTAATGATACGACTATTAATAACATTAAATGTTTCGATTAGCAAACACTTGTTATATTAATTTAACGTTTAACGATGGTGATACATTGCCTAGGAATGTTCGGGCACTTGAGGCTAGGCTGAAAAGATCTAACATATTCATGGCGATTGTATGTACGGTTAATTCAAAAGCTCAATTTAAATATTGTAAGTATCCCTATTAAAAAATAGGTAGTTGGTAATAAAATAAAAATGACATATTACAATCTCTACGAAAGTGGATATACATAATATACGGATTATAATGAATGCGATGGCATAGGTATTGATAGTATTCGACGTATGTGCGTCTAAGGCTTATTCGCAAACTGCATACCGAGCTACATATTTTAAAAGGTCTGATTTAATGAACTAGATAAATACATACACACGTATCGATTATTTATAAATAAGTTTCGGAATCGGAACGAATCAAAAAGAATATACTTTTGTTCTTGTTCTTCTTCTTCTTCTTCTTCTTCTTCTTCTTCTTCTACTTTTATTTCTACTTCTATTTCTACTTCTACTCCTACTTCTACTTCTTCTTCATCTTCTTCTTCATCTTCTTCTTCTTCTTTTTCTTCTGTAGGCGCATTTTATATAGATACATGCATAATACACATTATAACATTGTAATTGGAATTTTTAATCAAGGCAGATTATGTTCTATTCCTTGGTGTTGTTTAATAATCTTGTTATCGTGCAAGGGGCAATCGAAAGGATCGTTGTGTGTCCTGAATCATTAAGCACCATCTAATTTTGCGCTTTATTTTTCAAAATATTTTAATTATTACGTAATTGGCAAAATAATGTTTTTGTTGAGAGAACAGAAAATATCGTTGTAACAAATGTGTGTGCGTGTATAAGTTGGCAATTAGTTTTTACATGAACAGCTAACGGCATACACTTGTGGACATAGTATCAGTAGATATTACGTATGTATATAAAAAGACAGTGTTCGTAAACGACAACCCAAAGTACAAGTGACAACACGATTAATGATTTACAATTATTTTAATATCATTATTATAGGAAGAAATAACGATACTTGGTGTCGGGCATTTTTTTCTTCATTATACATGACAAAGCTGACGGTGTTCTAAAGCCTTTAAATACAAGTGAGAAACCTTTACGTACCTAGTAGTCCATTTATACAATCTGATTGTAAGCTGAATGTTATCGTTTATGACATGATACGTAATAGACATTATTACTACGAATGAATCTCAAGTTTCTGGACAAAGACAAATAACAGGAACAAAGTCATGAAGAGAAAAGATTACTTTATTTGCTTGTAGGATTAATAGTGTACTACTTACAGTGATTTAGATGAATTTAAACTCATTTGGATTTTCTTGATTGCGTACACAGCGAAGCAATCGGAATATGTATACCTTTTGGTTCTCCTCCATTCTTAGATTCGCCAATAGTACAAATGTAATTTAAAGTATAGTGTAATTTACGGGTAAGCCTGGCTCAAATTTAATATGTATACTATAATATGGTAAATATTTTGTAACAGTTGCAAACATTAGTAATGATCGATTATTTTCCGAGTAAAATGATACCGATGGTTTTTAAAAGGATTTCCTACCTACCTATCTATCTATCTATCTATCTGTCTGTCTATCTATTTATCTATCTGTCTATCCATCTATCCATCTATCCAATTAACCATCTATCCATCTATCTATCTATCTATCTATCTATCTATCTATCTATCTATCCATCTATCTGTTTTCTTTAGTTTCTTTGGAAATGGAATGAACTCTATAAGTTCGAGTAATTTTTTTTTCTTATTATTATTACTGTTACTATTACTATTACTGTTAAAAATATCTAATTAAATGTTGAAAAATAGTATGAGAGCGAGCCATGTTTACCAGCAAAAGACTGAAAACGTACCTGAAATTTGCCCCTCCTTCGAATACGTGTGCAACAAAAGTTCTAAGGCTAACGTTTTAGAATGACTAGTACTGTCTGGTTGTTTCGGTGAAAAAGAAATAAATAAAATTAAAATAAAATAAAGGATAAGAAAGGATAACATTTGACAGAGACGAAGATAATTTCAAGTGATCCTCTATTAGTAAGGAAAGGGGTGACGGATTCAAGATTTCAGCGATCCTTGACGTGTCCCGTAGTATTTTATTTGTATTTTGTATTAGAGTAGTCCAGTTTGTCAGAACGAGTGCGTTAAAGATGTGTTATTTAATATTTAACGAATTTACTATTAGAATTGGAAAAGTAGGGTAAAAATTCTTTTCGCTCGTATTACCAGGACATACTGCTTTCTCATCGTAATAAGATTATTTAGATTTGTTGAAATACAAATGTTTTTTATAAACATAACTTGGATAAACGATGAGATGTAAGGGGATGTATAATAAAATAGTGAAAGAAACTTTTAATTAAAGTTCATCAGATTACATTCACACGAATAGAACTGTTAATTGTAATCGTTTGAATATACGTCCTAATACTCGTGTACGTTTTGTTTAACTTTTAACGCTCTAGTCTTGGTTTACGTTTCATATAAATGAATTGTACTTTAATTAAGCGGACGTGAAAGAACATTAAAGGCGCGACGGGTTTTGAATGATGTTCCTGTAATAATCGGAGAGATTAAATGGATTGCGAGAAAAGTTGTGAAAAGTTTGTACGAAAAATGCAAAAAGTTGTTCTATTTAGTAAGATAGAATGAAGAAAAGTCCAAGCATATGTATATGGATTTTGATTACATTCTAAACGCATAATGGACGTTAGATAGCTGCTTAAACGATATTAAAAGGTAAATGCAAAGAAAGAGGGGGAAGTACGATGTTGTAATATTAAATAGGTTGTAATTAAAGTAGTGATTCGCGGTGCGTTTGTCGCGAAATACTTTAAAGCCTGTATCGACACGTTGAACACCTCCAGTGCGTAACTACCTAATTAGTACCGTACATGTACCTATACGTATTAGAGTACATAGGAGAGAAAAAAAAAGGAGGAAAGAAAATGGAAGAAAAAGAAAAAATGTTACTGTTTAGAAACTCGAGAACACGTTAAATAGGATGTAAACGGCTTTAGTGTATATAGTTTTGTAAAGTATTAACAATGTATAGTCAAGGAGAAAGACCTACAGCGTTTATGCTAACATGTTATTAACACGTTATATAAGACCGATTATAAAATACCTACAAGTTTTCATTAAAAGTTCGAAATTCAGCCGAACAATAATGAACGAATGCGCTTGTACAGTGCACCCTATAATACTCCTGGAGGAAATTGTTGCATTGGAAAAGTTTGCGACATATAATCAAATAATTAATTATTCGTTTCGTTAAATGTAGCTGCATTTACGCGTATGTAGGTATGTGCGTATACACATATGCACGCGAACACAGGTGTACGTAACAAAAAGCAGAAAGGATGTTCTTCGTTATATACCTATACGTATATAAAATATGTGATACATGCGTACTATTTTAAGCTGTCAATAGAATGTCCTAATATTGAAAAAAAATATACATACTATTATATATAATATTATAGCGAGATTAAATTGTGTGGCATCTTTAAATACATTAAAAAATATCCTCTCCTTTGTCTATTGTTCATAGATGTGCTGATTGTTTGCTTACACCGGCATCTCGACAGAATTGTTTCACATGAATCCTATCGAATCATCTTTTACGTTTTGCTAAATTACCTTTTTCTTTCTTTTTTCCTTTTTATACGTAACGACGGTAAATAATTATTTAATGATCGTTCTCAGTTTAATTGATCAATGGTCGTTGAATATGCGGAACATGATCACGGATACAGTAATTTAGAACATAGTCGAGTAAGAATCGTTGAACATTCGTAAGTTAAATTTGTTTAGTAACAGCGACAACGTTGAGAGGGACAATTGGATGGATAAACGAGACACTTATCCATGCAGTAAACGCTCGCACCGTCTTTGCCAGCGATATCTCCGATCGCGTCGCACACTTCCCTGGCGGAAATAAACAGAAAGGAACGGTTTATAATAATATAACGGTTCACGATATGTTTCGAATATGTGATCTCTCCTTCCAGAGTAGAGGATATGCATGAAACGACTTACGGGCATTGACAGATAGCCGGCGAACAGTTTGGGGGGTAGCGAAGGCAATTAGTCTGACACCAGTCGTTCATTCCTGGTATACGCCGATAAAGAGGAGTGGCCATGCACACCTGAGATCTGAAATTGAAACCTTCAAATTAACAGGTTTTTGTCACATACATATGTATACAGGTACCTCGATGAGCAATACCTTCCTGTTCGTTCTTCTTTTAAACTAAACATGTTTTTTTTTTCGAGAATATCGATTACGTTTCGAATAGAATACCGAAACGTAAAGGAAACGATTAAATAAGAATTGTTATTTACCTAACGATGAGTGGAAATATGTTATTCGGTGATTGGTAGTCTTTGTAATAAAGCAGAAAGGGATTATCCTGTTGCACGAAGAGGGGCGGTATACCAGCTGTGCTGGTAATGATGCTCACATCGGCGCAATTTCGAAATGTCTCCGGTCTCCCGCATCCGTTAGCTTCGGTTCCGTTTTCGCAGGTGCCCCACATGTTACCTAAATCATCGATAGTAATAGAAATCGATTTCTAATGGTAACGAAGATAGTCTAAACGAACGGAGAACGATGCGAACCGGTGTAATAGTTCCATTGTATTACGCATTGTGTGCAGGTGACGTAGGCCGGTAAAGTTACTTTATACCGGAATATAGCTTTTCTTTCGGTATCCGGTGGTATTTCAAATTGAACGTCCCGTGTTCCGGATATATGTAACGGATACCTCGAAGAAGAAGAATGTAACATCTACTTTTACGTATCCAGCATGGGTAATTGCTATTTATTAATACCTGTATCGGCACCTAACATGATCAATATCGTAAATGCTTTCTGTTACCTATCAAAGCAATCTTGATTTGCTTCGTTTCTTGGATTGTTATTGGGACAAAGATACATTTCGAATCTTCCTAAATGGTTCGCCGTAAGTTCAACTTCGACATCGATATCCTATAAATTCGAACAGAGTATCACGAGCAAACAGCTATAACGATGTATATAGATATGCCTTGTCGTCTCGGTTAATGTTACAAACGATTAACAGTGGTTTCGGCAACAAAAGAAAGAGAGAGAGAGAGAGAGATAAAAGAGAAGAGAATGAAAAAGGAAGAGTTACCTGACCAACCGTGTAATGTCTGACAATGGTGCCTTTTGCATATTCACCACCCGCTTCGTGTGGTCTTGGCTCCTTCAGGTGATAAGCATCGCCGCAAATTCCACATTCACCTTTATTCTGCACCCATTGAACTGAACAATAATGGTATCTACTACGATAAACTTTCAAAGAAATTGATAGCGTTATTTAAAACGAACACTCGTCTCGCAATATCCTTGCGATAAACAGTTGACTGATAGATATGGTAAACGAAGGATCGTTCATTTACTACATACACACACGTGTATATATTATATATAAATTTATAACGTTCAAGCCGAGCGAGAGCAATTTCTCTTAAACCCAGTTATGTAACACAATATAAATTTCAAGCTGTACGTGCATCACAGGCTTCTGTATTATTGGTCTTTCACTTACTGTTCCAGGGCAAGGTAATCATTATGATATAACGAACCTGCATACCCGCCACAGAAGAGTTCATTATCGTTGTAATTTACAGGATTTGGAAATCCAAAACGCCACATACTGTTTCGAGCTGGCGGGTCCATTAAACGTCCGTGTCCATTTACGTGATAGCGATTAGGAACCTTTAGAATTATTATTTTCTTGTATCATAAAAGAAATTACAGTTTTCAAACGTACTATCGTCAATCCGAATAAATAGGTAGGTATGTATAAATGTGTTTGTTAACCGTTGCTGTTTCACATTTGTTACTTTTCATTGATATCGTTTGTGCTTCTACTTGCGAATCAAATATCAAAGGAATCAAAGGAGAACCGGTTTGGTTTAGACACCATCATCGAGCCTTCGATATCCGGATAAGAAGTATGCATACTTTTCGGTAATAGAAAAGAATCACAACTTGACAGGTGTGTCATGAAATAAGGTAGGATCGTGTAAAATGTATGTATTCACGTATGTATGTATGTATGTATGTATATGTGTATCGCCTTTTTTTTCCGGACAGCAGCTGTGCTTGATAATTTTCGGTTGTCCCTTGTAAAACATGTTATTGCGGTAAGCTTTCTTTGCCAGTGGCAACATGAATTAACATTACATCATCGATCGATATTTCTTCGAGTTAAAATAGGCAAAGCCTCGTAAGAAGATTCACCTTATGTTAAGCTGATATAAAAGTGTTCCTAAATTTATCACAATTATGTATGCGTGTATATGTTCTAGTGTTTCCATATAACTAATAGTTAGTATTTTTTATTTTTCTTACCTGAAGAAAGAAGTAGGATATTATGATAAATATATCGCGACATCGGTGTCGGGTAATCATGGTGCCTGAAATAAGGTTTAAATGTTATTAAATTGTTCTTTCATTGTACATCGTTGTAACAGCGTGGCTTATCGTTGGCCTGAATCGAGATCAGAAAATGAAACATTCGAATCTTTTACAAGTTGAACAATAACAGTAGAATCTAGTATTGATCAACGGGAACGAACAACCATGATCTACGGATCTGCGTATGACAATGCAATCTAATTATTCTGTCCGTAATGTAGCATTGGGCTCGTTTGCATGAAAAAGCAAATGGATTAGGGAATCACCTCAAACAAAATGTAAATAAGCGAGCTTGAGTCAGTTAATGGCGATAAAATGTTACGCAAGGGACTGGAAGATATGCGTATAGCTGCCAATCAGGTCGAATTACAACAATCGAAAGGTAGTTAGTTATTTTGTAGGTATCGCGATGTCGGTTGTTTTGGATGTTTCCACGTTCTTTCACTTACAATCTTAATTTGTAAAGCTCCATATACATATGTATGTATATATGATGCGTATAATTTGTCGCGAGAAATAACGATGGTACGTGAAAGTTATGTCACAGAAACGAATAAAATCAAAAACTAAACTAAGGTTTCCCAGCTTAAGATTCGCTTCCTTTTTTTATCTGCCAATCATCAGAGAGAGTATTTCTGAAAATCGTGTTCGCTACGACGATCAATTCGGAATATCGAATGAAATCGGGGGGCTGACATTAAACCGATCCGATGTTAATGTCATTGCACGTGAGCTCGATGCGTCGACGATATAATTAATTTGCTGGACTGGAAACCCATAATATACACATGTATCTGATATTTAATACACTCTAGACTTCTTGGTAACTCAAGCGTTCGTGTATGTTGAAAAAACATACATACTTCTGTTTCGAATGTAATTCAATCGTTTCACTGTGAAATGTTATAATGGTACAACAACTTAAAACACTCGGCATGATAGATGTAATGGAAGCAAAGCGAATGTAGAAAGTATTTATTATTCGTGGCACACGCAATAAGAGCTACGCATTCGATAAAATAGGAAGTCGATCTTCTTGCTTCTTGTAGAATCGCGCGAAACGCATCTTGATATCTCCTTGTTAACTTGTCGTTCGATTAGTTTTAAGTGAAATTTGCCAGCTCGAAATAATCATTCTAATCATCCATATTTCTTGGCCAACCACTTCAGCGGGAAACTGAATGTATTGCGATTTACAATGAACGCGTTCGAAGAAGCATTTTTCAATTTTGATGACCGTCTTAAAGGCGATCGATAAAAATTACGGAGAAGCAAAGCCGTTCGCCTCTGCGCAACGAAACAGGTTGATGACTGTTTCAACACCGTGGAAAAATAAAAGGACGTTAAAACGAAAAAGAAGAGAAGCACTATTGACAACCAGAAAGATTGTACACGCACACATGTACGCTATATGTATGTGTATGTAAATTCCGTCGGACAATTCGTTTATGATGAAAAAACACGGTGATCGAACGTCTCCAAACGAACGCCCAACTATAAATCTAATATTAGCATAATCAGCGCCAATACCGCTACATTCGAAACAGAGTTTAATACCTTGAACAGTTTGGATCCTGTTCAACGAATTATGGGGAGCGAAAGCAATTTGAATGTTGGTGAAAGATTGAAGTTTCAAATCTTGTACAGAAGAAACATAGATAGATAACGTTAGGAATTACGCGATCAATTTATTCACCTGTCCGTTGCAAGTGGAAGAAACATATTTTTTATTGGCAATTTCATCTTTGATTTTGATATTTACCTACTATGATATTTCAAATAAAATGTTACGCGTAAACAATATTGTATTTAAAGGTAGGCGTTACCATTTTTAACACCGTATACCACCGGTCAGTTTCTTTCAGTTTTCTGCACATATGAAATTACATAGGAAAACGATTAATAGGTTTTCCTGCTTATTTTACACGCGTGCACGAACAAGACTTACACGGTTACGGTTATACGAAAAAAATCGAAAGCAATCGAATCGTGGAGAGAATACGCGCATTTGAAATCCGTACTCGTAATCTTAACGTTCGCGTAGCACGTCCACGAGATAACAGGAAAAAGGAGTTGAAAGGATTTCGAAAGGGACATTGGCTTTTTACATTGAAGAGATTGCCGAAGGTTGATGACGACGACTAAAATCTGGATGCACGTGTTATGAATCATGTGAGTTATTGCCTACATCATCTGGTGTATTGTTGCTCCGATTATGCGTTTTTAGTCGATGCGTTAATTATTGTAACCTATGGTTACCGTGTGCTCGTCGAGTAACATTTACCTATCTACCAACACGATCGGACGTAATACAAAAATATGATTACGCTTCAAGCGTATCTACCGTACGATGATTTTTATACACCATATACCGACAACGTGGAATTCTCACGAAATTCACGTAAAATTCACGCGAATAGCTGTCAGCCATTTTCTAGAACGTTTTCAATATTTATCGAACGTAACTGTGTCATAGCAAGTGTGTTTGATGTGACAATAGGCATTGAATAAAAGGTACCGACGTATATACAATGAGTTGTTGTTAGTCGTTTGAGAATTGGAAATCAGTCGATAGGCTGCTATTCTTTTGCAAAGGTGCAATTACGAATCGAGTTTCGAGGAATGATACAATGATATATTTGCGAACGAAGTGTTAAGCTACACGAATATGTTCCCAATGGTTACAATGTTACAAAAATATGTCGTTACAAATACAATACTGCACACTGTCCTGGACCTACCAGACTTTGATGGATATAATATAACCAGGTAATAATTTATGATTGTAAAAGAAACGGTTACCGCCCGTAGCCATAATCATTTCCATAACGTAATTGCGTTAAATCAATTTTAACGACGGGAAAAATATCGAAATCATGATAAAATACGAAAAACAAGAGAAAGGAATGACGGTTCCCCCCTTCGGACAAGATTCCAGTCAAGGTCAGCAGAAAAATAGAAATGTAATAATCTTCAAAAATCGTTTCAACGTTGACGTTGCGAAAAAACGTTTTTCAATGATTTTCTACTTATACAGATTACACTCAATTATATATACGTGTACCTATCTACAATACGGTACGATCGTGTATCGCAACGAATCATTTCTAGCACTATACCCGTGCGATACATTCGTACGTGAAATAAATATATAACGAAGTTTATGTGAAATTGAACCGTTCTAATTAAACTCGATCGATTTCCAAACATTTGTATTTCCCGCGTGGATCGCCGCCTTTACCGATTCATCGGCTACAACATAACCGATGCTCCCCGAATCATCGTTCATTTTACAACGAGAAACGGTATACGTATTGTTTCCGGGTGAAATTACGCGTACGCATAGTATATATGGACCGTAAAATAACGTGCAATCGGTACCGCAATATCAAGGGGATACATACTTACCGGTGAGCGCGTGATCGGAGTCTTAAAATCGGTTGGCCGAACGATTATGTAGGCGTAGGTGAAAACTGTCTAGGTCACTTGTTTACCGAATCAAGGAACACTTCGAACGTCTAACGAAGGCCTGTCTGTTGTCTCGGTTAATCGACGGTATCGATGCGACTTCTTTAAATACGACCTTAGGATATTCTCCTCGTCAGACCGAGGACCGCTATTCTTCGAATAACAGCCTGGTTGTACGTGATTTTACTAATTGCAAAATGCTTTGTTCATTTGAAATGGAACGGGAAGCGTGAGGCCGCTATATGTATACCGGTTCCCCGATGTCACGCAGCCGAACGAACCGACTCGAATGCGTTGGCGCGAACGAATAATACTCATGCGGCACAGCGTGGCTCGCCACAACCGAAAAACTTGACTACCACCACCCAGAACATCCGAGAGCAAAGGACTAAGGCGTGGTTTCCAGGCATATTAGGATGATACCCACCTCTATCTTACCTATATCGAAGCGACGCTTGAAACCCGATCGAATTCCAAACGTTCCCGATCATCTTCCGTAATATAGAACAACCGAATACTATTATGAACTGATTGGAAGCCAGCCGGTGAATCGCGAAATCTGTTCTAAACTTTCTTTAAATATTCCAATTATTCTGCAAAGTTATCCTCTAACTTCAACGTTACCAACGAAATCTACGTGATATTCTATGCTGCGAATAACTGTGCGATAAATAATGCCAGAGGAATGGACGCTCGATACTTCGATGTGACATTTTTCGGAGACGACTGTATTCGAACAATAATTTCATCTTATCCCGTTTACAATCCGTTTCGTAAATAACATGTAATTGGTTAAGAAAAGCGCAGAAATTTTACTTTCACTTTCGTTCAGTTCGGTACAACAATTGACAATCCGATTTTTATTCGTGGCACGGAATGTAATCGTATTTTAAAATCAACCGGACAAACCGTGTAAAGGGAAAGCCAATTTCTTGGATTTGTTTCAGCGTTGTTTCTTCCTTATATTTATTTAGGGCGTACATTTTGAAATGTTCGGATTTTGAAATGTCAATAAAATACATACACGAGTTGCAACAATCTACAGTATTTACAATTACAGTATTTATCTTGATTTCTTTCTTGAACTTTCTAATAAAAACGATCAAAACAAAAGTGTAATTTCAAACTAATTGTACATATATCGTGCGTTCGCGCGAAGCGTAGATCGCGCCGTTCGATTTAAATGTTCGTACTCGTGAATGTTCGTACACGCTCGTGTTCGCTCGAAGGTATCCTGTGTAGGTAGGGCTACAGGAAATTAGAAGTATGTATTTATTCGTCGTTAAACCTTCTCTATTCACGCAGATCATAAATCGAGCGCGAACCATCGCTATCTGACTGTTCGTTTATCATTATCGTACAACCGAGCTGAATTTAAATACGACAACGGTTTTTAGATCGAACAAACGCGTAAAGATGATTTAGTTAAAAATTCGCGGTTAAACTGATTCGCGGGTATACATATACATATGTATACTGGTTCGTGAATGTTCGTACAGTCTCGGATGCGGTGAAACATTTCCTGCGCAAGGATCAGCAAACTGTTGTGTCGATGGCCAGTGCGAATCCATCCCTTTAGGAGGACGTTCTATACATCGAGCGGGTTTTACGTAAATAAGAAACTTGTATTACTCGTGGAAAGCAGACGCTGTAAAACAGCGACGCGAAGTGAACGCTAAGAAAAATGCTGGCTAACAAATGTCAGAATGCTCTCTGGGCTCGAAGGTGTTCACGGCAATTGCTCGAAGGTATTTTCACGCTATTCGTTTCGTATCGCATCTTGTCGTATCGTTTTACCTCGTTCGTTGTTTCGTTCGAGCGTTTAAAAATGCGTGAAACCGTGCGAAAACTAGCACCGCTTATCCGAAGCAGAAATAAAGCAGTCGGTGCACCCGTACAATCGATAATTCGCTTTCCTTCTCGCGTAAATCTTAATATTAAAAATATCTTAACCGAATGTTTGATTAAAAATCATGAATTCTGAATGTACGGCACCCGGTCGTTACGAATCTATAAAAACTTGATCGACTTTAATTAACCTCGGTGTTTCGAGAAAAGAACGTTACGATGACGATTATTGACATTTTTGCCGGTCAAATGAAGCTCTCGAGCACAGCATGGTAAACGAAATATACGTTTTCAATTCATCCTCTATTTGGTATACTTCCTTAGAAATGTGTTTTAAATTGCTTCTGCTCTTAAATGCCCTACTTTTAAAGCACGCAATATGCGATGCTAACCTTTTTCGTTCTCTTTACCTACCAAATACTACTCCCGTTCGTTTCACCAGTTATCTTATCGAAATCGGTAATATCGTACAATCGAATCAATGGTCGATTTGCGCACCTACACAATATGTAATAGAGCGGCATTGAACGTGTTTATCAATGTTGTACAATACAGAAATACATCTGCGACAGATGTATTTAGGTAATTGCTTTTCCCGCGTGTCGAACAAATCAATTTATCGGTATAATTAAAAATTTAACCGTGATTCAATCATTTGAACTGAATAACAAATTACGATCGGTCATTGATACGAATAGCTGATACGTTGATCAATTTTTCCTAAACGATATCTATTTATTACAATGATGGATATAAATGTACGCTGGAATCGCAAAGTTTTATATAATAGTACACTATGTTTAGATTTATCGTAATTCGTTAACGATAAAGATTGCAAAAGACACAAATTGAACAGATAACAATAATCTTGGTAAGTACTGTATCCACCAGTAATTGCGAAACAGACAGACACATGTATACGTACATACATACATTGGGCAGAAAAAAGAAGTGAAATTTGTACGTGTTGTTTAATGGCATTAACGGATTGGATTACTCACCTGTATATAGTAGAATTATAACGGAAACCAATAAACTTAATGAAATATTCGAAAGCATGTTGTTGCTCTGTACACATACAAGTTGCATAAAAGTACTTATATGTATAATAGTTGAACAGATACGACGACCAATTACTTTTAACTGACATCAATGAAACTAAACACTCGGTCTATTAAGGTGAGCGAGGGTTGAATACCATATGATTCCGATCAACGATACACGTATGCATATTCTTATACATACATACATATATACATACTTTATATTATGTGTTATGCATAAAATGCATTTAAAAATGCAAAAATTTATATATCTTTCCTATTACCTGCACACAGAATATATTCGCGTTGATACAAGTGAGAGCAATGAGTAAATAAATAAATAAATAAATAAATAAACATACAGTATAAACATACAGTACGCTTAACGTTTCTTCTTTAGCATAGCGATCAATTGTTTCGTCGATTTCATAAAACAGTTTAAAAGCAACATTTGTTAAAAGTAAAAGGAGGCGAATGACTTGTTCATGGATTTTACACACACGCAGGACATGCAATTTCTTGGAAAAGATGCCTAACCGGATCTTCATTGGAGGAACCAAAGAAGCCAGTGGTCGCGACAGAAATACCAGGACCTCGATCACGTAGTTTATTTGAAGAACTCAATACAATACAAGTACGTTTAAGACCATCAATATGTTCCGTGTTGCTTGAAAACAGAATTTTCTTCTTTCTATTCGTACACCTACAATTTATATATATATGTAAAACGCATTCCATTTCTGTTGTTTCATTTGTAAAACAAATTTACGTTGTACATAAGTATGTACATCCATACGTATGTATCAGTTGTAACGAAAGCGAAACAACACATTGGGTGTATATGTCCCAAGTAAAGCCTTCGTCCTTCTGAAACTCTTCGCAAATACACGTATATGTATACATACGTATGCAGGTACGTAAATGTTTCATTTATATTATATTAATGCATTGAAATTACTCATACATAAATGTACTTGCTCTAATTTATTGGCCTTGACGTTTATTACACAATTATATTATATTTCAGTGTGAATACGTTATATGTACATGCATTGTTATTTGTAACATTTAATCTTCTTTAAATATGTATACTAGAGATAAATGGGTTACATGTTGAAATCTGTGACTGCAGCAAGCCTCTTCCGTACAATTTTTCGTAGACTACGAAAAATCAGTAGGCAACTATATAGTGGATGTCGATGGAAATACGCTGCTCGATGTTTATATGCAAATTTCATCGATACCTTTGGGCTACAATCACCCGGCTATGTTAAAGGCTCTCGCCGATCCGGATAACCAGGTAAATAAAATGTCACGAGTTTCCTCCTTCCCTTTTAGTTCTACCATTTCCTTCACATTATGTATTCTATTGTGTTTTTAAACGTAATTAATTACATCTAAGCAAACGATTAAACAATAAAGTACACTATAATATATGTATACGCGTAATAAATTTTGTAAAATTGCTTAATAACGATATAGAAAACTGCATTGTTTCAGAAAATTATGGCGAACAGGCCAGCATTAAGCGTTTTCCCTGGAAAAGATTGGCCAAGTAGACTGAAAACTAGTTTACTACATGCAAAGGTACATAAACACGTGTTACTTAACGATGCTCGTAATCAAAATACTTTCGAAATCTAACAAAAATCAAGCTACACCCTGTTATAATTGTGTTATAAATTCGCTGTACATTACAATATGAACCGTGTGCAGGTGGCC
This sequence comes from Tetrapedia diversipes, assembly GCA_033822845.1. NCBI lineage: Eukaryota > Metazoa > Arthropoda > Insecta > Hymenoptera > Apidae > Tetrapedia > Tetrapedia diversipes. The sequence continues at coordinate 244,957 of JAOPTO010000587.1, read as the reverse complement.
CCGCCGGGACTGTCTCACGTCACAACTATGATGTGCGGTTCCTGTTCTAACGAGAATGCATTTAAAACAATATTCATTTGGTACGCTGAAAAACAAAGGGAGGGTGCCCCGTTTACAAAAGAGGAGATGGAAAGTTGTTTGATGAATCAACCTCCTGGAACCCCACGATACTCGATACTTTCGTTCAAGGGTAATTAATTAAGCACGCCCATGTATATATGTGAATATGATAGAAAATCAGTCGCTCGAATCGGGAAACGTATATATATTAAATTAGTTAAACGTGTGATATCGATTCAACAAATAGACGCATTTCACGGACGAACACTGGGATCTCTTTCGACAACGCACAGTAAATACATTCACAAGATAGATATTCCGGGTTTCGATTGGCCAATCGCACCGTTCCCTACATACAAATATCCGTTGAATGAAAATATTCGAGAAAATGAAGAAGAAGATAAACGATGTCTAGCCGAAGTACGTAATTACCATTACATTTTCCTTTATATTCAATATGTATTTGTTTCCGCGCTATCTACTTATCGTATTTTGCCACCTGATTAGACAGAGGAACTGTTCGAAAAGTACAAAATTCAGAAGAAAATGCCAATTGTCGGAGTAATTATCGAGCCAATTCAAGCGGAAGGGGGTGATAATCATGCGAGTCCCGAATTTTTCCAACAATTACAACGCATAACGAAACGAGTAACGATATATTGCACATACACTCTGTGAAATTATTTGTCGCGATCTGAAAATGCTGCTTTTTACATTCCAATTATTTCCTATTCAACGCCATTATATTTCAGCATGGTGCAGCGTTATTAATCGATGAAGTACAAACAGGTGGCGGGCCGACGGGAAAAATGTGGTGTCACGAACATTTCAATTTAGAATCTCCTCCAGACTTGGTGACCTTTAGCAAAAAGATGCAGCTGGGTGGCTACTATCATGTCGAAGCACTCAAGTAAAACCTTACCTTCGAACAATTCCTATGTATCAAACGTTTCCCGACTTTTGTCCGACTAAACAACAGTCATATTTTACAGACCTAAGCATCCCTTCCGTGTGTTTAATACTTGGATGGGAGATCCTAGTAAAGTAATATTACTCGAAGCAGTATTAGAGACGATAAGAAAGGAAAATCTTATAGAGAGGGTTGCGAGTGTTGGTGATTATATGTTAAAACAATTGGAGAATCTACAAAACGAATTATCCACCACGATTCATTCGGCACGCGGACGTGGAACGTTCATTGCATTTAGCTTTGCTTCGCCTGAAGTACGGGATAAAATAGTTAAAAAACTTTTAATCAAAGGTAATACTATTCCAACGTGAACGAATAACGTACGATTTTCTAATTACAATTTCGATCAATTTCTACTTAGTGAATTGTAACGACTGAGTAATTTGTTGAGCAGGTATTCAAACTGGTGGCTGTGGAAGTACATCTATAAGATTAAGGCCTGCGTTGACGTTTACGGAAAAGCATGCGGATGTATTTTTGGATGCACTTCGATCTGTTTTGAAACAATAGTAATTTCAAACAGTAATAACAGGGTATCTTGTTGCGTGATTTTCAAGATCAAGTCTTCCATTAAAAGAGATTATATATAGTTTTAGTATGCTCGTACAAACGTCAGAAAACTATCTATAAAACTTATATTAACATTCACCTGCATTATTTTTTTATAATAATTCTAACGTGCCATATGATGTAATACACAATAGTAGATATATACATGTGATTTATATTTAAGTAAAAAATTCGACAATATAAACATACTATAATTCGGTACCATTTTTAAGGAACATCCTGATATACACTTTGTTGAATTGCTTTAACTTGTATATACATATACAATTTGTACCTATTTTATTGTTTAATTGTATAACAAACACAGTTGTCACGGTTAAATGAAATTTAATATACCATCGGTCTGTCTTCCAACAGGATTACTAAGAACAGATTTATTTATTTATTTATTTATTTATTTATTTATTTATTTATTTATTTATTTATTCATTCGTTCGTTCGTTCATTTCACATCCCTTGATGTTCCTTTTTTCAACCATCACTTTTGCCTTTTCTGCACAATTTTCGTTCCCGTTATATTTCTTTACTTTAACATCTTCTTTAAAATATCTTTAAAATGTTCATGGCTTTTGTGATTACTTTTTTGCATCATATAATCAGTTACTTTCATCTAGAACGAAACGGAATTATATTCTTTATTCACGAATAGTAATTACATATATCGTCACATCTTACCTTAACTTTTGAATCCACGAAACCATGTCGTAGAGATAAATTCCATATCTTTATCGCCATTTGCGCTAGTTGCGGATCACGTAAATCTGCTCTAACAATGAAACAGTTAAAAAGCTTCAGTGCAAGAGCTACTTGTGTTTCGAGTTGATCGGTAGATCCAAGATACTTTAAGTGTGATAAAATTTCTTCTACAATTTTCGAACTTATTTTATTGACTTCGCTTACAAACTTCTGATCGGATCCGTACAGTTTATCATTAGAATCCACCTAAATATATTACAAAAATTATGATATAGTATCGTAGTAGCTTATTCAACATGCTTTTTACTTCGCTCGTTATCTAGATACCTTATCAACGTGGTACGGATAATTTTCTTGAACGATTGTTGACAATAAATCTAGCACTCGTAAATATAAATACGTTTTCATTGATGCGTTTACTTCGAAACATCGTTGAACGGCATTAAGCAAACCATTAAATATAGCACACCATGCTCTGGACTATCCTGTAAATTAATCGTATAATTCTTCGATGCATTCTACATTGTAAGCAACTTCATATATAATAACATTTGCACAGCGTACGTGTTATAAATACATACCGGCACTACCAATAATGTCGATAAAAAGTTTGATAAGTATGAAAGTAGATATGGTTCTGAACTTTTCAGTCTTCCGTCTATGTTCATTGTTCTGGGCATTTCCGGAACTAAGCTTAACGCAGCCTTAAAACACGCATCGGCTAATCGAATAACTTTTTAGTTAATTACATACTTACAGCGGTTGTGATAAATATCGAATTTTAATCGAATTACCTTGGCCTAAGCACTGATTTAAGAGTGCAACTTGGCCTGAAAGTAAATACAATTGGAGTCGTATATGAACTGAAGTCAGCGATGGAATGGTGATGAAACAGAATGCAGCACAAGCTCGTACAAATGCGGACGTTCTTCTTGTATGATGTCCACGAACAATTTTTCGAGTATCCACTGACAATCTATTTACACACTGGATATTAAGAAAGTTATCGATTACAACGTTTTCGAACATAACACACAGTTCACGTACATATAAAAATATGATTAAAGATTAAATACCTGTACGAGCTGTATGTGAACACTGTCAAGATTAGGAAAAGCTGCTCTAGTCTCAGCATAAAAATTAAGTTGCTTTTCAAAGTCACGACCATAATCAACACGTTGTACTAAACCGGATATAAGCTGGCCAATCTGCCGTTTCTCATCTTCAACAGTCAGAGCGCTAAAATTATGTTACTATGAGACTATTCGCGTGTACTAGAATTTATATACCTATATAAAATGGGAACACTACCTTACGGAGTCGTGCATTATTCTAGCAATAAACATAAGGGCATTTATAACAATAGGATCTGTAATAGGACCAGTTTGAATACTTAAACCTTCTATAACAGTTTTGCAAACTTCAACTTTAATACTTTCCTTATGAAACAGATCTATTAGAGGTAAGAAGTTGTCCTGAAAAATTATTGCATGTATATCGCTCGAATACAGGAAAAGACGGTAAATGTTGGGTAAATAATTATACAAAATACGATTACCATAGCAAGTAATGATTCAAAATCTTGTGTATGAGATACTACTTTTTCGACAATGTTCTGTAACTGAGAATAGTAGTGCTCAAAACTTTTGTTTGGATTAAGTCGATCGATTATTTTTCCAAAAAATAAGTTCAGTTCATTTACCTATAATGTTAAAATTGTAAAGAATAAATAACTGCCTGTATCCAGATGAAATATTTCTTTTCTTTTTTTCTCTCTTTTCTTAACTTACAGAAAAATGAATAGCAGTAAACTGAATCCAAATTTCTATACAATGCATGAATTTGTTAGGGTTTGTTAAATTTGTTATATATTTCCATATCATATTAAGAATGGACTGACAATCTTCTTTTGGTGGTGATTCTGATACAAGACTTTCACCCAAACTTCGGTATAAATGATATTGCGGGAAACCTATAAAATAATAATAATAACAATAATATAGTTATAATATACATAATACTTACAAATTTCAAACTAATTTAATCATTGGCTGTAATTACCATCATCTTCCGTTGCAATGATTAAATTTACAAAATCCATTGCACGTCCTGCGACATATGAAGGTTTAAATGCTGTTAAAATACTGTTCAGTAATAACGAGCTGAAAAAAAAAAAGAAGTTATATTCGATATTTTAATACTGTCAAGATTACCGCTCATAATGAAGTAACATGGTATATTACTGGTACACTGGTGTAATTACCTGTTTGCTTGGTTCTTACATCGGGAAAGCACATCCTCTAAGGCATTTTCAGAAGCTGTAGCTACCAACACTTGTAATATCCAATTCAAAGCTGGCGAATAAAGATTTAAGTAAGAATACAGGGTCATATTTTGTTTAATTAATTCATTCTTCACGAATTGTCCAAACAATTGTTGATAAGTAAAGAGAAAATCGTAAAAGTTCTCCCTTACGAATTCAAAATCGGATGTTTTATTTAAAGCTAATCCCACACGGCATAAATAACATCTTGCATATACAGCAATGAGAGGATTTCCAATGCCTCTTATCATTCGCGTTATACGCAATAATGCTGTATTGAATTCGCTAAAAATGAGAAACTTTTAATAAATATTAATATTACACGTACAGTCAAACGCACGGGCTCGAGCTTACCTCGCTGTTAGAAAGCTATAAGATTTTATTATTGCCATTTCTACGTATAGACGCGGAACTAGTTCTCTTATTGATGCTATTTTATAAAACCAATTTCTGCAAGTTTCTTTTGCATTTTCAGGTACCATATCGGGTGTAAAACTGTCAGGTAGGCTTGTGGGTACCTCACTTCCTGGTCTGTCAAAATAAAGGGATAAAGTAATAGAAAACGATACGTTCTGCTACATAAAGAAGCATTTATATATGCAGTTTATATGCACTATATGAGACAGGGTAAAGAATAGAAAAAGGAAGGAAGAAAGAAAAAGCGGCAAACAGATACTAACTTGTAATACTCAGCTTTATCCTTTAATCTTTCATAAACAAGTTTTCCAAAAATATCTAAAATATCTGTGATAAGGACAAACTTGCTGGGGTAAAAAGCCATAACTGATGTATCTACTAATAATTTGGCACACTGAAATAATTTGGTATTAATATATATCCTCATAAATTCTTCACATGTATACAGTTCATGATAAAAGAGAAAAAACAGGAACAAACAGAAACCTGAATCACTATTTTAAGTGCTTTAACTCTTTGATCAGAATACCAAGCATGTACAAGCTCGTTATTTAACTGTTCAATTCTTGATGTGTATTGTTGTTGGGATAAATCTAACATTTGTCTAACTGATCCTTCTTCAAAATCATCTAATTGTTCCAATCTTGTTCGTACTTTATCAACCACTCCACCGCTTGGTTGAACTTTAACAACAACTATAATAAATGCATTCGTATAAGTTTAACACCTTTTACTTGTATCTGAAATCTTACTTATTAACTAAATAAATAATACCTTTTTCGCCTCCTGGCAAGAAGCTAGTAACTATCGACAACTTTTCTGATGTGGTATATTTGTTTAATATTGTAGCACGTTTTGCTAACCATGGTTCCACTAATTCTTCTGCAGTATCCATAGATTTTTTACCAGTAGCTATTACATTGCACGAGTAATCCCACTGCATTATATTTTAATACAAAAATAACATACAATATAAAGGATATGAAATAGAACGTTGTAAACAACATAATATTGAATAACCTCATCCGCAGCCATCTTAGATAAAGGATCTAATTCTTCTTTAGCGAACTGTGAAAGAGGGTCTGTCCCATCAAAAGAAGAATGATTTAACAATGGGTCGGTTAAGGAACTTCCAGGTAGAGGTGTATGAGTCGGTGTTGGTGTTGTAATAGATGAGCCTGTACTTAAACTTCTTAATGCATTACGTTTTATCCCACTATGGCCATCTATTAGCTATCAACAATGTAATTGGTAGAAAACAGTTAATATTGTGTAAGTTATGAATCAGTTTATAAGGGATATATTTAAAAATTAAATAAATCACTATACTGAATTCACTGTTCCGAAAATTCGAAATCAATAATTCAATGAAATAGAATAAATCGTTAAAAGTAGGGTGATTAAAAATATCATATTTTCTGTTATCGCGTCATTAAATGCTATGTACCATAACTGTGAGAGGTTTTAAAGGGTGCTCTGTTGTTTCCTCTAAAGATGCAAACCCTATTGTTTTATAATCCATAGGTTTTGCAATCCTGCGAAAAAGGTAATGCTTTTAACGGTTCTATTTAACAGCAATTACAACAACATTCTAAATACTAGATACATACCAATTTACTATCGTCATTGTTTAAACAAGTGAAAATATTTTTATACCGTAGTTATAGAATAAAATTGATTCATATTTAAGTGTTACGTATAAAAGAAATCATATATCACGAAGATGTATAATTGTTGCAAAAATTTCGTACTTAAGATCAAAGGAACCCTTTCATACGCTATACATACTATGTGTATCACGTGGTAGTTACATGTTTCCTATTTCTTTGCATTGTAGTTATAATATACAACATGTGCATGTAAATGCAAGTTGCACAACCTCAGCGCATGCATGCGTTCTTAACAAGTATGACTCGATAATAATCATCAGTTGGTTATAAATTACAACTTGCCACCAACTTGTCATCAAATTTCGAAAGATTAGGCTATAAAACTCTGTTTAGTTGAATAATGCTATGTGCATAGATTTTAACGTCAAAAGTGTTACTAAACATTGTTACTAAATAAACGTTGAAAAACAGACCAAGCTTTGTTGCCGTCAACAAGTTTCCGTACAAGTTTTGCAACGAATTTGGTGCCACTTTTGGCGCAAGGCTTGAACGCGTGCTTGATCGAAATATTGATAGAAACATTCGATATGCAGTTTCAACCAATGAAAAAAGTAACGAAACCTGGCATACGACAGATTTGACAGCAGAAGTTTTAGAAATTCTATTCAGAAGCTGCAAAACTTCTACTATTATTAATTATTGTATGTAAAGTTTATATTATAAAGTGATCAAAATCATTGTTTCGCTGGTAAATAACGATAGCATTTCAATGCCCATAAAGCGCTGTCATACACAGACGGATACATATTAAAACTTGTCAGGTTACAGGCAATAATTTTCGTGCTTGAAATGAAAAAACAAGTCCTGACAATTGATCTTGATACAACGTTGTTCGAATTGTTGAAAAAGCGTTCATTATGAATCATTGCAATTTCAGACATCGTTGCGCCATATAGCGGTGGCCAAGCGTACTAATAACGCTGTTATTTTTGTGATTAGAATGAATATCGGTGACAGATATTCAGAGAATAGTAATATCAGAGAGCAGTTTGGATGTTAGTAAAAAAGAAACATGTAAGGATGTTTAACCGTAAATATGTTTTTCCACGAATTGAAAATTTCACCTGTTTACGGGCACTAAAACGCTATAGCCATCTAGCGGTGGAAGTCTGGCACTAATAGCTTGTACACCTGTTGTGTGAAGGATAGATGATTAGTAAACAAACGAGTAGAGATATTCGCAGAAAATCGAGCACAGATTTATTGCGAGGGCCTCTTACGACATTTATTATAACGTTAGAAATAATAATCCTGTTAGTAGATCTTGACACCGCTAGATGGCGCCGAAACGTGAAAAAATGCAGCAATGCGTAATAAAACGGTTAAAATTAGCAGATGAGTTGAAAAATCGAAAGAACATCGAATAAAAATGGATAATGAGCATTGAAGTTCGTTTTGTGGGGTAGAAGTTTGGTAGATTTTGTGTTACCGATGTATGGTAAATACACGAATAATGTATGATACA